>JAQISU010000254.1:2602500-2915000 GCA_029339505.1 Unio delphinus | reverse complement strand
ATTCAATGTGTTCGGTCACATGAATAGGTAATTTAAAATAGTAGATTGAATAGTAAGGTCTGTTGCATGTAGTACAATATGAAATGTGACAAATAGTCCTAATAGACTTTTGAAGGTGTATATAAGGAAAGAACTGAGTAAATAGATTCATTCCCATTTCGGATTCATTCCTGTTTCAGATTCTCATTCCATACGTTGAAATCTGTCTGTTGATGTGTTTATATAATTTAAAAGCAGACATTTATTAGTATTGTTCATTAGAGCTACAAAGTGCTCACTGGACTAGAACATCATTCTGGGACTATTGGGTATTATTCAACACACTGGAACATCATTCTGGGACTATTGGGTATTATTCAACACACTGGAACATCATTCTGGGACTATTGGGTATTATTCAACATACTGGAACATCATTCTAGGACTGTTGGGTATTATTCAACACACTGTAACATCATTCTGGGACTATTGGGTATTATTCAACATACTGGAACATCATTCTGGGACTATTGGGTATTATTCAACATACTGGAACATCATTCTGGGACTATTGGGTATTATTCAACATACTGGAACATCATTATGGGACTGTTGGGTATTATTCAACATACTGGAACATCATTATGGGACTGTTGGGTATTATTCAACATACTGGAACATCATTCTGGGACTATTGGGTATTATTCAACATACTGTAACATCATTCTGGGACTGTTGGGTATTATTCAACATACTGGAACATCATTATGGGACTGTTGGGTATTATTCAACATACTGGAACATCATTCTAGGACTATTGGGTATTATTCAACACACTGTAACATCATTTTGGGACTGTTGGGTATTATTCAACATACTGGAACATCATTATGGGACTGTTGGGTATTATTCAACATACTGGAACATCATTCTGGGACTGTTGGGTATTATTCAACATACTGGAACATCATTATGGGACTGTTGGGTATTATTCAACATACTGGAACATCATTATGGGACTGTTGGGTATTATTCAACACACTGTAACATCATTCTGGGACTATTGGGTATTATTCAACACACTGGAACATCATTCTGGGACTATTGGGTATTATTCAACACACTGGAACATCATTCTGGGACTATTGGGTATTATTCAACATACTGGGACATCATTCTAGGACTGTTGGGTATTATTCAACACACTGTAACATCATTCTGGGACTATTGGGTATTATTCAACATACTGGAACATCATTCTGGGACTATTGGGTATTATTCAACATACTGGAACATCATTCTGGGACTATTGGGTATTATTCAACATACTGGAACATCATTATGGGACTGTTGGGTATTATTCAACATACTGGAACATCATTATGGGACTGTTGGGTATTATTCAACATACTGGAACATCATTCTAGGACTATTGGGTATTATTCAATATACTGGAACATCATTCTAGGACTAATGGGTATTATTCAACACACTGGAACATCATTCTGGGACTATTGGGTATTATTCAACATACTGTAACATCATTCTGGGACTGTTGGGTATTATTCAACATACTGGAACATCATTATGGGACTGTTGGGTATTATTCAACATACTGGAACATCATTCTAGGACTATTGGGTATTATTCAACACACTGTAACATCATTCTGGGACTGTTGGGTATTATTCAACATACTGGAACATCATTATGGGACTGTTTGGTATTATTCAACATACTGGAACATCATTCTGGGACTGTTGGGTATTATTCAACATACTGGAACATCATTATGGGACTGTTGGGTATTATTCAACATACTGGTTGGGTATTATTCAACATACTGGAACATCATTATGGGACTGTTGGGTATTATTCAACACACTGCAACATCATTCTGGGACTATTGGGTATTATTCAACACACTGGAACATCATTCTGGGACTATTGGGTATTATTCAACACACTGGAACATCATTCTGGGACTATTGGGTATTATTCAACATACTGGAACATCATTCTAGGACTGTTGGGTATTATTCAACACACTGTAACATCATTCTGGGACTATTGGGTATTATTCAACATACTGGAACATCATTCTGGGACTATTGGGTATTATTCAACATACTGTAACATCATTATGGGACTGTTGGGTATTATTCAACATACTGGAACATCATTATGGGACTGTTGGGTATTATTCAACATACTGGAACATCATTCTGGGACTATTGGGTATTATTCAACACACTGGAACATCATTCTGGGACTATTGGGTATTATTCAACATACTGTAACATCATTCTGGGACTGTTGGGTATTATTCAACATACTGGAACATCATTATGGGACTGTTGGGTATTATTCAACATACTGGAACATCATTCTAGGACTATTGGGTATTATTCAACACACTGTAACATCATTCTGGGACTGTTGGGTATTATTCAACATACTGGAACATCATTATGGGACTGTTGGGTATTATTCAACATACTGGAACATCATTCTGGGACTGTTGGGTATTATTCAACATACTGGAACATCATTATGGGACTGTTGGGTATTATTCAACATACTGGAACATCATTATGGGACTGTTGGGTATTATTCAACACACTGTAACATCATTCTGGGACTATTGGGTATTATTTAACACACTGGAACATCATTCTGGGACTATTGGGTATTATTCAACACACTGGAACATCATTCTGGGACTATTGGGTATTATTCAACATACTGGAACATCATTCTAGGACTGTTGGGTATTATTCAACATACTGTAACATCATTCTGGGACTATTGGGTATTATTCAACATACTGGAACATCATTCTGGGACTATTGGGTATTTTTCAACATACTGGAACATCATTCTGGGACTATTGGGTATTATTCAACATACTGGAACATCATTCTGGGACTATTGGGTATTATTCAACATACTGGAACATCATTCTGGGACTATTGGGTATTATTCAACATACTGGAACATGATTCTGGGACTATTGGGTATTATTCAACATACTGGAACATCATTCTGGGACTATTGGGTATTATTCAACAGATAATTTTGGAACTGTGCCATTGGGATGCATACATCTGAGGAACAGAAATTTATTTGGAACATTCAATTCTTTTGGGCTTAAATAGAACTTTTTTTTGTAGGGTTATGCCAGGTTCACTTTATAATACTGTAAGTTCCACTTACATTTTTATTTTTTTAACGTTGATTATTAAATTATTTGTTAAGTTATACCAACCTTGTTGGTTTTGCTTCTTTCTGTTACTTATTTTATGTCCATATAGTCATAACACTGGGAATGATATGAAAATAAGAAACATTAAAAGGTTAATGACCCATATGATTGTATAAATTCTTTATAAAACACTAAATGATTGTATAAATTCTTTATAAAACACTGTTATAACACTGGGAATAATATGGAAATAAGAAACATTAAAAGGTTAATGACCCATATGATTGTATAAATTCTTTATAAAACACTGTTATAACACTGGGAATAATATGAAAATAAGAAATATTAAAAGGTTAATGACCCATATGATCATCTAAATTCTTTATAAAACACTAAATGATTGTATAAATTCTTTATAAAACACTAAATGGATGCATATTCTTTATAAAAAACCAATAAATGGTTGTGTAAATTTTTTGTAAAACACTAAATGATGGTATAAATTCTTTATAAAACACGTATTGATTGTATAAATTCTTTATAAGACATTAAGTAGCTGTATAAACTCTTTATAAAACACTAAATGATGGTATAAACTCTTTATAAAACACTAAATGATGGTATAAACTCTTTATAAAACACTAAATGATGGTATAAACTCTTTATAAAACACTAAATGATGGTATAAATTCTTTATAAAACACTAATTGTTTGTATAAATTCTTTATAAAACACTAAATAGTTATATAAATTCTTTATAAAATAGTAAATGGTTGTATAAATAATTTATATAAAAAACTAAATGGTTGGATACATTCTTTATAAAACACTAAATGAATAACTAAGCAGTTATTTACTCTTTTACTTGTTCTGAATAAAGTGCAGTCCAAAGCTTAAAATATGTTTCTGATCAGTTGACCATCCCTGCTTTTTGGTGCTAACCCTAGCATTCCCCCACCCCATAATATATATCTTCTGAAGAAAAGAAAAAAATAATAATTGCAAAATCACATAAAGGGGGAGTCATGTGATTGTTTATACCACGCGTTTCCAACATGAACCTGACAAAAACTAATCTTTACTTTAAGAATAAAACGTTGTTTACTTCTTCACTAGTCACATCCTGACTGTGACAAAATATCACAATAGTTTTATAATTCATGTCAAACTCAGTGAAATTTTAAATCACAAATTCTCACTGATATTTTAAGAAATGTTGGCAGAGTCAGTACATTTTAAATCAGAAAATTTCACTGATATTTTCAGAATTTTTTGGGTTAAAATCTCATAAAATACCATAATTTTAGTTTTAGAAAAGGACATTTGAGTAAATGTCAACAAATTTTCACCATGATTTCGCCGAAATTTTAGTCACATTTTCACCGGGCTATGATTTTTCTAAAGCATATTTTAATAGGAAGCACACCACAAAAAAAAAAGAACTGGACAATTGAACTTTTCTGTCTAACAGCTATCCTTGGCTTTAGGCGGGAATATAAGAAATAGTTCGCTTAACTGTTAGACGGATTCAGTATGTCACCTTAGCCGTATTCCCAGTGCGTCTAAAGTCCGTCTGAAATGTGGATTTTTATGCGGAATACGCCCCGAATCCCCTTAAAATACAGACGAAATCTGTCTAAAAATTCCGTACGGGCGCGTTATCAAAGCAGCTGCTAAGCTCATCTCTAGACTGCTGTAAGCATGTTGAGAATAAGGTTGTTTATCTCACTATATACGGTAGTAAATTGCTATTGTATGGGTAAATACATTGTCAGGCCAGCCACTGAGCTTGAGACAGTTGTGTCTGTTGAAGACAGGCTGCGATAGGTGTGGGAATTGACTTTAGCAAAAATAGAAAGAACAAGACATAATCACATATAAAGAAATTTAAAAAGGACATACTTGTTAATATGAATGGAGACCTAATTTAAATCACCTTGATTACAACGGGAGAACTTTAGAGTGAGGGAGCAGGAAACTACTGCCATGCAACTAATGGGATTACATATCTCCCCAAGCAACACAATCTAAATAGAAACCGTGAGTACTAGAATTGTATTTTATACATTTTAAAAGGTGGGTGAGCTATATACATGATCTATTATGTTTGTAATATTTATACACATATCAAATTCATCGTTAGTCTAATCAAGAGTACTTTTGTCAGTGTGACTGCATTATATTGGTGTCTTATTTGACCCCTGTCATGAAACGCCATGTCATTGTCAGTCTACCACCTTGTCCTGTGTACCCTTTCCCTTTAATCCCCTCAAGAGGGACTACCCGTCAGTCTGCAGCTGTCCTGCAGTAAGGTAGCACATTATTCTCTTTGATCTCTCACTAATCCTTTGATCCCCTCACTAATCCCTTTTGCCTCACTAATCCTTTGATTGCCTCACTAGACTACCCAACTTATAAACAAGTCCATCTTTTCACTGCAGGAGGGGTATGTTAATAAACTGAGGTGGGTGGAGGAGGGGCCACCACATCATTTTCAAAGACTCTTTGTATTTTCCATTCAACTGAATATCTCAGAAACAGGTAATTGAAATAATTTGTACCTGATGTGTGTACTACTTCTTGATATTATAATTCCTTAGTTTTGTTATCACTATGGTTGTGAAAATCCTTTAATGTATGTGAATCTGTGTGTGTGTGTGTGTGTGTGTGTATGTTGAGTATCCAGCTTCCAAATGGATGAATGAAGAATTTATAATTGGGTGTTATTAATTTTCTTCATAATGATGGTATTAGGATCAAAGGGAGAATCACATACTGAAACCAAAAGCACTTGTAATATGTTGTATATGTCAGAAGTGTTTCTTGCAAATTGTGTGTTGCTGCCATTGGATACAACGGATACAATGGTATTTTCTCACTCAGATGTACTTGTAAAGACTGGTTAACATGGTACAAGGATCCTGTCATGGGCAGTTGTATTATGTACACAAACTATTGGGTGTTGCTGTTCTTGGGTTTAACGCCATTTTTCAGCACAAGATAGGCTATACATGGCGGCCGGTATTAATGGTGGAAGAAGGACTCGAGAAAACCTCAGAAAGAACCACTGACCCACGAGAAGTTACTGGCAAGCTTTTTCACATACCCACATTGGCTGAATCCGAGACTCAAACCCATGCAGACAGAGGTGAGATGGCAGTGATCCGTAATGGAGAGCGCCTTAGACCACTTGGCCACTCAGGGCCCTCCGACTATTGGGAGTTATGTCAGATGCATACAATAGGCGTATGTATTTTCCATTTTCAGTTCCTGTTACAGACCAGAGCAACTTTTTGAATGGTTGTCTGTCTTTAAGCACGGATTGCCATGGAACTTTGTGCACACATTAATCCCATGGTTTAGGCGTTCCTGAACAAAAATATGCCTATCTGAAGTCCAATATGTCCAACATGATAGTCATTTTAAAAGTTTTTGCTACTCTTGAACAGAAATATCATATTGACATTAGGTTTTCTGAATTGATGGTCATATCAATAAGTTTTCACTGAAAAACTTCTTATGATGTTTTGTTGGTGCTAAATAAAAATTGTGTCAATATGATATCCAATATGGTTGCCAAAGCAGCCATCTTGAAAGTCTTCTTGTGGGACTCCTATTGACATGAAGTTTTTACCACAAGACGTTTTAGGATATCTGGTTGGTTCTGAATGAAAATAGTGCAAATCAAATCTCAAATAAGGACTGCTAGAGCAGATGTAATAAGGAGTTTGTTTTGCTACTTTTCCTGAACAAAATATCATATTGATAATGGATTTTCAGAAAAGAGTTCTTGTGATGTTGAGTGCATCCTGAATGAAAACTGCTGCTCACAGATCTTAGCTGTCACAGCTGCCATCTTAAGAATTGTTTTATTGCTATTGCTGAATGGAAGGTCGTATTTACAAGGGGTTTTCATCAAAAGACTTCCTATAATATTGTTTATGTATATTTTATGCTTGTACTTTGTCTGTAATTGAGGGTAGGTTTTTGTTCCATTTTTAAATAAAACAATTCTTGATTAGATTTGAGTTTAGGCATTGGTTTTTCACTTAGAAAATTCTATGATCAACCTGATTTTGGTCAGATTGCTTGCTAAAATGTAAAAAACAGACCTGATCTTGTTTATGAAATGTACAGAAATTATCATTGGAATTATCCAAGTTCAGGGCATTTTGTTGTGTCATCAGTGTTCCCTCTATGATGCATGGCTTCATGGTTGTGCAGTTCATTAGAAAATGCCACTCAGCAGTTTTAAAATTCTCCACACACAGAAAAAATGTACGAGGGAATGTTGCAAGTCATGTGATGACAAATTGTATACATGACCAACTAAACAATTGTTCATTCTTAAATTAATGTCAGTCTTAGTGGAATCACTTTTAGCTGTGTTCTGATATAATTTGAATGGTATTATTTATTTAAATTGTTCATTGGAATTGCAAAGTGCTCATTGACATTTTGAACTAAATCACTATTTTGGGATTATTGTGACATCAAAGTTATTCTGGATTGTATCATTGTGATAAATCAAAACTATTGGCATTGTTACAACTCTTTTGTCTTAAACTAAGTAACAGTGAAAACCAAAAAGTTTTGTAAATTTCAAAATATAATTTATTTTCATTAAAATAGAAAGTGAAAAATTAAAATTAGCATACAGGATGATGAATGATATCCTTTTAATAGTATTTAAAGTTCTATCACATGTCCAGAAGTTTTGAGTATTCCAAATGAAAGGTCGAAACCTTTCTTCTTCCTACTTTGGAACAGAAACCATTCACCCGTTTAACCACTCCGGTGGCCTAGTGGTTAGAGCTTCAGCCATGGAAGTGAGAGGTCGTGGGTTCAATCCCCAGGCCAAGTCATACCAAAGACTTACAAGAATGGTACTAACAGCTGCCTTGCTTGATGCTCAGCATTAGGAAGTTAGTGTTAGGACTGGTCGGCCTGGTGTCAGGATAATGTGACAGGGTGGGACATCATGCTACATGTCTGTGGTATGATGCCCCAGTGCTAGATATCACTAAAAACTGCCTCACTGCAGACATTGTAGCGATATGACTGAAATTTTTTTAAAGCTATGTTGATAATCCTAATCAAATAAACAAACCACCCATCCATCAGTTAATGAACAAGAGTCAACACCAGTCGTTTCCCTAACATCATTATGATCTGCTACAAATAAACAACTGAACTTTGTAATATATAAGTCATCAATGTTATGGAACAAATTTCACAGTGTATTATGTATGATTACACATGATCTGGATGAATGTTAAAGCTCCTCTCCATCTGGATCAACTACAAGGAAATATATGATAGCCGAGTTCTATAAATCAATGTACAAAGAAAGAGAACAGTCACATATGATATTCCTTGAACACTTTTCATCATTTACTATAATACAAATGTCAATCACAAACTTTGGTAGCTAAAAAAAATAATTTATTATGAAGACAACAACTTCCTGACAAAGCATCTCTCTGAAGTTTAACTGCTGAAAATTAGCACTCTATGTATTTGTATGTGGCAGAAAATTGCAGTTGGGAAGCATGTGATGGTTTATAGCTGCTGTAGACAATAAACATGTGATGGGTAAATTTGTACTGTAGACAATAAACATGTGATGGGTAAATTTGTACTGTAGACAATAAACATGTGATGGGTAAATTTGTACTGTAGACAATAAACATGTGATGGGTAAATTTGTACTGTAGACAATAAACATGTGATGGGTAAATTTGTACTGTAGACAATAAACATGTGATGGGTAAATTTGTACTGTAGACAATAAACATGTGATGGGTAAATTTGTACTGTAGACAATAAACATGTGATGGGTAAATTTGTACTGTAGACAATAAACATGTGATGGGTAAATTTTTACTTTAGACAATAAACATGTGATGGGTAAAATTTTACTGTAGACAATAAACATGTAGTGGGTGGGTTTGTACTGTAGACAAGAAACTTGTAGTGGGTGGATTTTTACTGTAGACAAGAAACATGTAGTGGGTGGATTTCTGCTGTTGGCAAGGAAGCATGTGGTGGTGAGATTCCTGCTGTAAATAATAATCATGTTGAGATGGGAAGCATGTAAATCTTTGGTGAATTTATACTGCAGCAGGCAAGTATGTGATGGGTTAATTCCTGCTGCAGAAACTAACTCATTGAGTCAGTTTCCCAGGTCAGTAGATCACACTATGACACAAATGCATATGCTATCTGTTATCCTGTATCCATCACAGGGCCGACACAATACTTAACATATTACAATAAAAATAAATAACAGTATTGTTCACATCATTATAATGATTGCATATATCATTGTGTACTGCATTTAAAGGTACTTACACTGTACTGCAGTATATTCTTGACCCCCATGGTCAGTATGGTCAGTACTGTGAAATGACCGCTTTTGTGGCTTCATAGTTAGAGTGTCTGTCACAGATGTGGGTGGGGTGGGGTTGCAGGTCCAAACGCTGGCCAAGTTATACCAGAGACTTATAAAAATGATACTACATGTATCAACTGCCTTGCTATGCCTTCAACATTAACAGTTTAATGTTTGGACTAGTTGGCCTTGTGTCAGGATAATGTGAGTGGGTGGGACATGATGATCATGTCTGGCATAATGCCCCAGTGCTAGACATCCTTATAAATAAACTGGTGCACTGCAGACATTGTAGTGACATGACTGAATTTTTTTTTTATAAAGCTACATTAAAATCCAAACCAAACGCACCAACCACACACGATACAGTGATGAGAGAATGCTGCATTTTTTAACATAGGATCCAAAGGGCAGGGGATACAATGTCCTCCACCCTCTCAATTTGGTGTACATACAACATTTTAATTGGACAAAAAAATTGATGAAATACAATGGATGAATAGTGCTAAAAAATATGAGATAATCTTATTTTATTCAACAGTTTTGCCATGGTAATTTCATGATATGTAGTATCCTATTTTCCTTGTACACTTACATTATTGCAAAAGAATTTTTAAATCATGTTTAAGTAACTGGTGAAGACATTAATTCATTTGAATATCATGTTAAAATCAAATGGTCTTTTCTATTCCATATCTTGTGCCCAATTAACTTTAGACTTTTTATTGCATGAACATCTATTATAAATGATAGTTTTTTTTAAAAAATACATTTTTTTCAAATTAAAAAACTAATAGCTGTCAAACACTTCATATTGCAACTTTGCCGAATACCATTAAGCAAGATACATTCATCGTAAAATAGATTTCAGTCGTAGGTTTTTAACACCTTTTATGACTTTGAAAAAAGAGACATTGATGGACATCCAACTTTGAAAAGTTGCAAATGTATTTCTAAATCTTTTTGACAAAAAGGCAAATGTTGGGAATGCACAGTAACAAGATCTGGGGATATATGACAAAGATTATGGGATATATGACAAAGATTATGGGATATATGACAAAGATTATGGGATATATGACAAAGAATATGGGATATATGACAAAGATTATGGGATATATGACAAAGATTATGGAATCAGTGAGCCTGAAAAGTGGACAGTTTTTTTAGTGAACAAGGAAATTGCAGAAGATGAGTGTTGTCTCACTCTGTAATAGCCATTTATCCAAAGCATATAATGTTGGAAAAGTCAATACTTATTGCTAACATCATGTAAATGCCTGTGATAATACATGTTTGAATTTCTTCATTGAACAAGAAAAAAGCTAGGATATTTGCAACCATTTTTTAAAAACTAAGTGACAGCTTTTTTCCAACCTGGTTTGGGCTATTGGGCCAAATTTGTTACATTTCTGTAATGAACACTGCACGTGTTTTGCTGCAGATGAGAAACATAGGCAGCTGTTACACTGTTCGGACAAATTGTATTCATTTTGCTGGCTGTGTTGTTGGTTCTGTTATGTGATAGACCATATTTTCTTTATTTTGCTCTTCTGTTTTTCGCTGGGGAAAACCCTTCAATACAGGAATACTTCACTTTAATAGAACATGAGAAACTACTTTTGATATACCCCCCCCCCCCCTCCAACCAGTGTTGTGGTACTGTGGTTGCACCATTAATATTGGGACCAGAAAATGACTCATTTCCGTTTCATTGATTGGTCTCCTGTGTTGCAATTTTTGTACTGTAAAACATCTTAGATTAATATGCTTTTGCAAATTGAAACCATTTTCATTTAGAGACCTTAATGTTGTCATCAACTGTTTGTTCAAAGAAGGCATAATTGATTTTTGTCCATCTTAAATTGGTTCATTTGGACATTGTTTTTTGATCTTGAGTAAGACCAAATTGTTTTGGGTTTGATAATGACTATAATTACATTTATGGCAGAATCAAAGTAAGATTATGCATTTAAAGAAACAGCAGAAAAGTACCAGTGAAATTGTGTATTGTGGGGGTTGCATGAAAAATAACATTTATTGTAGGACTTTTATTTTTGGATTAGGAAAGGAGCTCTTTGCCATTTTACAGGTGATCAATTTTGTCATAGAATGGTGTTTATTGATTCATTGGTGCTAAGGGGACATCAATACATGAAAGGTTCAGTTGTGCCAAGTTCATTGGTTGTTTAGCGTTTAACCTCATTTTTCAGCACATTATAGGCTACACATGGCGGCTAGAATTAATGTTGGAGGAAGAACCCTTGAAAACCCCCAGCAAGAACCACCGACCCACAATAAGCTACTGGCAGGCTTTCTCACATACCTATATTGGCCGAATCTGAGACTCGAACGCACGCAGAAAGATGTGAGATGGCAGTGATTCATAACGGAGAGTGCCTTGGACCATTCTTTGCTCTCCCAAGTCCATTGGAGTAAGGTGCCCTGTTCTGGACTCCACAGCCAAACTGGATTGTGCATGCAAAATACTGGATCACTGTGATTTCCATAAGAAGCTCATTGTCTAAAAGAATTGATTCCTACAAAAAGTAATACAAATTTAATTAGGTAGTCAATTTGAAAGGGGGATAACTCTGATATTACAGTTAAAAATCTTTGATACAAGTACAAACTGGGAGAAAGACTAATTTCTTGGTTTAGAACTCATGGAAAATAAGTGAATGATAAAAGTTTTTTAAAATCTTGAAGTCATAGAAGCACATTTATCTGTAGATGTTATATTTGCTGCATTATATATCTATAGCTATATTATATTTTACTGTAGATGTCAGTTTATCTTTCTTTAATGCTAGGTGCATGCAGCCAATTTGGGTCAACCCATGTAAATATCATTGACTGGAGTAGCAATTGTTTACATATAAAACATAATTAAATTTATCTTGTCTAAAGTTTTAGGGTCCCAGTTGATAAAACTGGTGAAGCCCTCTGGTAATCATGTACTTAAACTCATCTGTCCAACAAATTTATTACAACAGTTTGGTTTCTGCAAGACAGCTTGATTGGAAATTCTAGTACTTGAATCAGATTTGGTATGTAGCTACATTTTGATGAGGGCTAGGTATCTGAAGCCTTAACAGTAAGAGGAGTTACAGCCCATGCAGAGTTATAGCCCCTGATTACCTGTTGTTGTAACTTTTGTTTATGGAGCTTAGTTTTGCCAAGGGTTGTTGGATTTCAACCAAACATGGCACAAAACTTTATATTGATGAGAATGAAAGAGATTTAGGTTTCTATTATTCCATGACTTCATTACAAAATTAACCTTGAAATTGTCAATTCTAATTTTTTTCTGCAGGTCAAAAGGTAAAATATGAAGGTGTTTCTTTAATTCTTTAAATTTGTGTTTTTAATATTTTGTGTTTGAAATACCCATTTGGATCATTCTATTTGTGTGACACTCTTATAAAAATGTGACCTTGACCTATTCCTGATGTATAGTGTCAGTCAAGTATCACCAGAACAAAGACCTTGTTAAAGTACAATACATTATAGTGTGTGTGTCTGTCTGTGATTAGGATTTTTAGCGTACCTTTAAAAAAAATTCAGTCATCTCGCTATGATGTCTGCAGTTTAGCAGTTTACTGTGATGCCTAGTACTGGGGCATCATGTTGCAGACATGTAGCATGACTTCATTTCCAGTCACATTATCCTGACACCAGGCCAACCAGTCTTAACACTAACCTCTTAATGCTGAGCATGTATGTACATCTACAACTGATTTAGTCTGATAAATCGAACCCCACCCACAACCAAATCTTTGTTGATAGTGACGAACAATATGTGGGTCAAATGTGACCTGTCCATTAAAATGTGCAATTTTGCTGCATGCAAATCATTCTGGAACAAACCTGTTGTCACTTTAATTGGTAACAGCCATATCTAGGGATAAATTCAAAATGACCACATGACAGATGGTTATGCTATTCCTTGTGATTTTACAGGTCACCAAACATAGGATTTGTTCCAAAAACATACTGTACTTGTCACCAAAAGAACCATTCAGCCAACAGTAGTTCTACAGCTGTGAGAAATACCTTTTTAATGTATAAAATGTACCGGTATACTGATGTGTGTAGCCAAAATTGACTGCAAGGTTTTGCAGCTTTTAATGAGTATTCGATATCAGCCCCTTAACTGAAAATCAAATATCATCATGGGTGAGGGGCTGACAACTGATTGGCTGATCTTGATATCACTTTGGAAGCCATATTTCTGATCTGATTTGGATCCAACTTGAAATATTGTTTATATCATTAAGATCTGATGATGATGAATTTGAATTATAGTGCTGTATCGCCCACTAGGATCTGGTTAAGATGTTATGATCTGGATGGGTTCAATAAAGAGTCAAAGCCAGTCCTAGTCATGATGTAATCTTGCATCTGATTGGCTGAGCTTATTACCCTGGAAGCAATGTCTGTGATTTGATTTTGATAATACATTATTGGGATCTTGGAATGTTTCAATAATTATTTAAATTTAGATTCTGATTAATGAGATGAACGTGTATTAGACTTCTTACCACTTTTGAAGTAATGTTTTTGATCTGTTGGGTTTATTATAATCAGTTGTCACACCAAAAACCCATGGATTACAAGTCTATTGTCCTACCAGCTTCTGTGTCACTTTGTATTGGTATGAAAACCTGCACTCAAAGGATGCAATCAGTCCTTTAGTGTGGGAAAAAAGAATCTTCCATGAAGAGCAGAGATTTGAACATGGCTGGAACTGATGAAGGAAAAAACTTTGACTTCATTCCATGCTCACAGTAGTTTTAAAAGATAAAATCGCTTCATTACTATTTTAGGAACATATGCCTAAACATGCCATGAGGTTTACATGTACCAGTGTTACAACTTTTATTATTTGTTATGGTAACAGATTGCTTTTATACCAACACTTTAAAAGCCATGTTATACATACATGCATGCATGCATACATGCATGCATACATGCATGCATGCATAGATACATACATACATACATACATACATACATACATACATACATACATACATACATACATACATACATACATACATACATACATACATACATACATACATACATACATACATACATACATACATACATACATACATAATTTGTCAGAATACATGACTGTATTTAATAAAGAATTGTTTGCCTTGTCTTCTTGTGTCCGTGTAAGAAAAACAGTGGATTGAGACACTGCTGAGAGAACCATAGCACAGAATAATGAAGTCTTTACATTATGCAAAAGTTAATTCAAATATTTTTAATGATAAAATACAGTCATAATGTTACAAAGCTTATAACTTGTGAATACTGTTTTTGAGGATAATTGGGTTTTTAAAACTATCGCTGGCTCTGCCTTTATCCATGTCATAAATATTGAACAGAGTATTGATCAAATACCGATTAAAACAGAGTTTGAAAACAAGCATCTAAAGTCGTTGTTTCTTGTCATGTTAAGGATGATGATGATCACAATGGTCCTGTTGCCCATGCAGTTAAGTAAGATAGATGAGCAATATTAGACCATCAAGGGTCTCCTGTTTTCTTGTTCTGTAATGAGTATCAGTATCATGGAAAGAAATATTGACTTGATTTAATCATGGTGAAGTCAAGCTGTATCAATACAAGTCTGGTTACATGCAGGTTTCAAGCAATGATTACTGGTTCTTTGTCACTAATAACTATTGCCTGGTTTCATTGTTATGCTCTGATATAAACTGTCTAACCAAGCACATCGTATTGCTAATTTAACATCCATAATGAACTGACAAGATAATGAACCAGAGTCTGTCAATCAGTCACTGAACTGGTTTGTGCTGTAAAAGAGTTTAAACTTGAATGACACTAAGTGAATATTTCTTCAATGTTGGATGTATGGTTAATAATTATGACAAATATTTTGAGTCATTAGTGGAGACTTCATAGGAGGCAGTTGAAATGGCATTTTGATCAGAGAGATGTCACTCAGTTTAGGTTAGCTTTGATCAGAAGGTAGGTTGAAGTCAGCACATTTGAATAATAATAATAATAATAATAATAATAATAACAATAATAATAATAATAATAATAATAATAATAAATATGAATTTGATTATTATTAATAATAATAACAACAATAATAAATAATAACAATAACAATAATAATAATGATAATTATAATAATAACAATGATATCAATAATATTAAAAATAATAACAATAATAATAATGATAATAATAATAATAATAATAATAATAATAATAATAATAATAATAATAATAATAAAAATTAATAGTTCGTGTGTGTATGTGTCTGTGATTTGGATTTTTAACATAGCTTTAAAAAAGTTTGTCATATCACTATGATGTTTGCAGTGTGGCAATTTATAGTGATTTCTAACAGTGGGACATGATGCCACAGACATGTAGCATAATGCCCCACCCAGTCACATTATCTTGACACCTGGCCAACTAGTCCTTATACTAACCTCTTAATGCTGAGCATCAAGCAAGCGAGGCAGCTGTTAGTACCATTTTTGTAAGTCTTTGGTATGACTCAGCTGGGGTTCAAACCCGGGACCTAAAACATCTGAGGTGGATGGTCTAACCTCAAGGCCACTGGAGTGTTCAATAATGGTTTTATTTGAAGAAACTTATTAATTTCAGCAACCCATTCTCCCATAAGGCTTTCTACTAATTTCATGTACACCATATGAACTCGCTTCTAAGATGAGTCCAACTTTAAACAGCATAGACTCTGATTTCCCATATAATGTTCCTGTAGGTCAGGGGTCTGTCCTGTTTGTTCTGCTGATTACTCCTAACAAAATGCGGAGATACTGATCTGCCATTGAATAATGTGCATGCAGATCTGGTTCTGTGCAGTTTGCATTTGGACTCGACTTCTAAGCGAGTATATATGGTATGATGTGTAAATCTTACTAGTTGTATCATTTTACAACAGTGCTTTTAAAACAATGTGATAAAAATGTGTTTCATGTTGTACTGGTTTTAAAATTAAGGTAGGTAGGTATGTAATTGTGTTTTGTTTTAATATATATATATATATATATATATATATATATATATATATATATATATACCTTGTGTCAACTTTATGGAGTGTGTATAATAAAGTAGGGGCATATATTTAAACATTATTACACACAGCTGGTACATAGAAAATGGAGATCACATGGATTATACATAAATACAGCATTGCAACCTTCAGCATGGCTTGCATGATTTTCATTTCTCCTTGTGGTGAGGAAGATAATACACTCACATTGATGCTCCATAGGGGAGGGGTAAATATAAATTACTGCTATGATTTGGCAGACTTTCATGTGCTTCACCACAACAGAGGGGACTGGTTCACATTAATGATTGACATTTGAACAGACAACCACTGGAACTTAGGCTTTTATGTAGAGTGATACACAGTCAGATGTCATTCAAAGAATCAGGTATCTTTATGTCTGTTATATATTTTAAAATAAATCATTTCAGAAGAGTCTTGTATATTTAGTAATAAAATAATAATAATAATAATAATAATAATAATAATAATAATAATAATAATAATAGCAATAATAATAATAATAATAATAATAATAATAATAATAATAATGATGATGATGATGATGATGATGATGATGATGATGACTTTATTTAAAGAGGGTAACACAATTAGCTAAGAACTAATCTACCTTGAGGGCCTCATACAAAGGAATTTATTTATTTTAGCAGCATCTCAGAAGCCACTGGTATATTGGGTTTGGAAGATGGAAATTGTTTGTTTGTTTGCTTGATTTTTTAATGGCGCACCAGCACACTTAGGCTATTTAGCGCCATACAATAGGTTTTATTTATACATGTTTGAAATACTAAAAGGTTTTATATCGACCAGCGACATAGGAAAACCAAATAGTTCAAAGTAAAATGGTAAGATGTTGGTAACAGTAAAATATGAAGCTTTCATATCAACGGGAGATGTAAATGGTGTATGTTGATGTATTTGCATTAGATAAATATTCTAGGTGATGGCATACAAGTTATAGTTTAAAATAGAGATTTACTTCCTTCAGGAAATCTAAAATACAAGTGATTTGTATCGTATCAAAAAGATCCTTCATGCCATTGTACATTATAGTGCTTATCATGCGCAGGAAGATGGAAATAGAGTGGGCATTTCTAATCTCAACTGGATTACTATTCCAGAGCAAATTTCCAGAGTATTGGAAACTTTTTAAAAATAATTCCTTATTTGGTTTGGGATTTTTATACTGTTTGGTAGACATGGATCACATGTAGGGTAGGGTGTATTACCAGGTAGCCTATACTGGAATAGGGATTGTAAATATTCAGGAGCACTATTATTGGATATCCTGTACATTAATTTGGCTTTTCTTAAACAGATTCGATCTTTAATAGGTAATATTTTTAACTTGTCAGCTAAATTGTCCTTGCTTTCTTTCTGGTTTGATATTAGCCCAAATGCTTTTTTTTTGAAGATGTTCCAGCTTTGCTATGTTTTTATCATTTGAATTACCCCATACTGTATTATAGTAGTCTAAATAGGCTACTGTTATAAAATAATTGGATGTGCCTTTCAAGGAGAAAATGTCTTATCCTACAGAGAAGCCATAAACTTGAATTGATCTTTTTACTGATATGTTTGATATGATCAGTCCATGATAGATTATTATCTACCAGCACACCAAGCAGTCTATCATACCAAACCATTTGCAAAATTGTATCCTTCCATGAAGTAGGATGGAAAAACATTGGGGAAACATCAACACAGGATGGCCATAAACTATACTACTCTGGCGGAGAAGATAAACATGAACATGGTGTCGTATTTCTTGTCCACAAAGACACTGTGAATACTGTCATGAGTTGTCGGCCAGTCTCCAGCAGGCTTATCATCATATACTTGAGGGCAACACCACTCAATATCACCATTGTGCAAGCTTATGCTCCAACTACAGACCATGATGATGAAGAATTAGAGGATTTCTATGACCAACTGCAAGAAGTCCTGGACCAGACCCCAAAGAAAGACATTCTTGTGGTGCAAGGAGACTGGAATGCCAAAATAGGAGAGGATGCCGTTGATAACTGGAAAGGCACATGTGGACACTACTGCAATGCAGAGACCAATGACAGAGGCTTAAGGCTCCTGGAATTTGCCAGCTTCAATGATCTGAAGCTGATGAACAAGACGTTTCCCAGGAGCAGACATTGAAAGTGACCATGACTTAGTGATGATGACCCTCCGATTACATCTAAAAAAAGTCGACAAAGAGGGCCCCACAAGAATCAAGTTCAACCTTGACAAGCTCCAAGACCCAGAGGTCTTGGAAGCCTTCCAGGCAAGGATAGGAGGGAAATTTGCACCACTGTTACTTCTTAGTGCAGAGAACACAGTTATTGGCACAATGATCGACACATTTAACATAGCAGTGACCCAAACAGTCAGTGAGATCCATGGCATACATCGATGACCAAAGAAACCTTGGGTTACAACTGACATACTTGATTTGTGTGACAAGCGTCGAGAGCTAAAGAAGAATAAGTCAGAAGTAGAAGGAGCAAAACAATACAGGGAAATCAACCAGGTTATCAAGAAAAGCATGAGAAAGGCAAGGGAGACATGGATTGAAGACCAATGTAAAGATATTGAAAACAATCTTAAGAAAAATAATAGCAAAAAAGCATACCAACTGGTGAAAGACCTGACCAGTGTAAAACAAGGATGCTCCTCCATCATTCAAGATAAGGGAGGGAAATGTCTTACAGAAGAACAAGATATTCTTAAGAGATGGACAGAATACTGCTCAGACCTGCTCAGACCTGTACAACCACAGACTTACAGGGGACCCAGACATACTCAACACCCCATCAGTGACCAACACTGACAACTACCCCATCCTCCGAGAAGAAGTAGAGGCTGCAGTGAAAGCATTGAAAAAAGGGAAGGCAGCAGGAGTAGACAACATTCCTGCAGAACTAGTCCAAGAAGGGGGTGAAGCCATGATAAGCGCCCTACTATCAATCTGCAACAAAATCTGGCAAACAAGGGAATGGCCAACACCATGGACTCAGCCACTCATAGTAACTCTCCCGAAAAAAGGCAATTTGCAGCAATGTCAGAACTATCGTACGATCAGTCTTATATGCCACCTAAGCAAAGTCATGCTAAAAATCATATTAAACAGACTGAAGCCGTGGGCAGAGGAAATCATTTTCAACCTGAGAATACTGTGTGAGAAATACCTCCAGCACCAACAAGACCTTTATCATGTCTTTATAGATTTCAAGAAGGCGTTTGACAGGGTATGGCATGCAGCCCTTTGGTCCACCATGAAGCTGTACAACATCAACGCTAACCTGATCAGAGTCATAGAAAGCTTTTGCAGCAAGGCCACCAGCGCAGTATGCTTCAACGGTCAAATAGGAGATTGGTTTAGGACAACTGTGGGAGGGATGCTTGCTTTCACCTACTCTCTTCAACATCTTCCTTGAAAGAATCATGACAGATGCACTGGAAGACCATGAAGGAACTGTCAGTATTGGAGGCAGAATAATAACGAATCTGCGCTTTGCTGATGACATCGATGGCCTTGCAGGAAATGAGGAGGAGCTAGCTCAGTTGGTTGAAAAACTGGACAGGACAGCTATTGCTTTTGGTATGGAAATCAGTGCAGAGAAGACCAAATTGATGACCAACAACACCAGTGGCATCAGCACTGACATCATGATTAGAGGCCAAAAACTGGAAACAGTTAATAGATTCAAGTACTTTGGAGCCATTGTGGCAGACGAGAGATCGAAACCAGAAATATTGTCCAGGATTGCGCTGACAATAACAGCAATGGCAAGGCTGAAGACAATTTGGAAAGACAGAAACACCTTAGTCAGCTCAAAAATCAGACTGATGTGCTCCTTGGTTGCATCTGTGTCAAGTGCCAAATTTTTCGCCAGTGAAATTCATTAATTAATTCTTAGTCTAGCCGACAATTAACTGTCTTGGAGTAGGAGTTTGGATGAAAGAATGTTTACTTAACTGGGTCAGGCTGTTAGAATATTGATAGTAGAACCGAACTTGGTGTTTGACACGCTTAAGAGAGTGTATTTCTCACGTATAGCTGTCAAAGTGATTGGAAACAAATGGTAGGGTGATATTTCGACCCCAAGTGGCATTTTTGGCATCTTGATAGACGGTTTTTCAAAATGTCCGTAGGAATAGCATTTATTCCGATTGGTCAAATGTAGAAGGAGGGGTGTGTGTCGAACCGTAGGATCGGGGAAATATATTCTCTCAGCTTATGAGTTTGAATTAGTCTGAAAATTTCTCTGCAAGAGAGAAACCGAAAGGTAGAAGTAATTACCAGGACTCCGATCATTCTTTGCAAGAAAGACGTTCATAAAATTGGGTTCCAGGTTAAACTGAATGTGGAATGATTGTAAGACGCCAAAAACTCAAGGAAAATAGTTTGTTTTGAAGACAGAGTGAGAAATAGCGAAGAAGTCAAGAAAAAAGAGGGAAAAGAAGTCAAGAAAAAGGAGGGAAAAGAAGTCAGAAGTCAGAGTGTGGAATTCCCCGTTCAATCAAAGGGCAAGCTAAAGTCGTGACGCACGCAGAAGGAAAAAACCAGTCGACGAACAAGGTCATTGTGAATCACCCACCAGTCCAATGTTAATGAACATTTGATTTCATGATGAAAGTTACTATCAGTTATTAACGGTGAAATTCATCTATTTTATTAGTGTTTGAATTTTAATTAACGTATCTGCTATTTTAAAGCTTCGGTTTTGAAGTACTTCTGAACGAAGAATAGTCAGAAGGAAAGAAAATTGTAATTTACTGTGTCATTCTTCTCTTAATTGTATTTTAATTAAATTCTCTTTTTATCTTTACGGGGGCTCGTGTGTTGTCTTGTTCAAGATACCATCTCAGATTACCATATCCATTCTATGACCAGGCAAATTATACCGTAGAGGTCATTCCTTAGATAAACGAGTATTAACGGGAGGCGGTGTTGAGTGTTGTTTTTCCAAGTTGCGCAGTACCTCTGACCAGGGACTTGTGCAATATTGTACTGATAACCCTTGATACCGAGCCAGCCGTTACAATCTGTATTCCTATATGCCTGTGAGTCATGTACCCTCACAGCGGATCTCGAAAGGAGGATACAAGCTGTTGAAATGAGATGCTTTCAAAGGTTGCTTGGCATTACATATAGAGATCATGTCACGAATGAGGAAGTGGGAAACAGAATTAAGCAAGCCATTGGGCCCTATGAAGAGCTATTGACCATTGTGAAAAAGCACAAAATGAAATGGTACGGACATGTCACACGATCAACAGGGGCTTGCTAAGACAATCATGCAAGGTACTGTGCAGGGATGGCGAAGGAGAGGCAGACAGAGGAAAAGATGGGAGGATAACATCTCAGAATGGACAGGACTGAAGCTGAGTGACACAGTGAGAGTAGCGGAGAACAGATTGGAATGGAGGAAGCTGGTTGTCAGGTCATCAGTGATGCCCCAACGGTCGGCAAGACTAAGGGATAGATAGATAGATAGATAGATAAATAGATAGGTAGGTAGATAGATAGGTAGGTAGGTAGGTAGGTAGGTAGATAAGATAGATAGATAGATAGATAGATAGATAGATAGATAGATAGATAGATAGATAGATAGATAGATAGATAGATAGATCCTTCCATGTCAGACGTAGTTCATCGCTATCAAGATTTGTCCTTTTTTTCTTACATGTTAAGATAAGTAATATATAGTTTTACCAGTATTTATCACCATGCCATTGCATGTGCACCAGTTTTCCAGTTTGTTTAATGCATTCTGTAAAGAAATTTCGAGTTCATGCTTTGTGTTTTGGATGTCTGACAATGTTTTGTCATCTGCATAGAGATCTGTGGATGACATTGAGTCCCTTAGTAAAAGTGGTAGGTCATTAATTTATAAAATAAATAGTACAATGGACCTAGAATTGAGCCTTGTGGTATTCCATATCTAACTGTTCCAGGTTCAGACAGAACATTATTCACGTTGTGTTATCTTATTTAATTATTAAGTAAATGATCCAACTGTTCTTTCATCACATTGGTAGATTTCCAGTTTCTTCAAAATGATTTCATGATCCACCATGTCAAAAGCTTTCCTGAAATCTACAAATACAGATCCTATTATTTTACCTTGGTCAAGTGCTTGAAGCCATTTATCAATTAGGGAGATCAAAGCAGTCTCACATGAATTGAATGTTTCTGTCTAAAGCCTGATTGATTAGGGTGTAATTATGAATGAGTCATGGACAAGTTTTAAAACCAATTTGACAAGTTTGGTAGTATTGAAATTGGCCGGTAGTTATCAGCATCATCCTTAGAACCAGATTTATGAATAGGAGTTACTTTTGCAGTTTTCCATATTTTATTGACAGATGAGATTGCAATACTTTAAATTGAATATGAACGTTATGTTATCTAAAATAGTTGAGGCAGAAGATTCAATGAGCCATGGACCAATCTGATCGAGTCCTGTAGTTTTCTTGGAATCAGTTCACTGAGACATTTTTGAACAAAGTTTTTTTATACTGGTGGGATAGAATAACATACTTCCTTAGAGAGTTTGCTGCTGCAGAACTTTTTCAGTTCATTAAAGTTGTTTTCTATCACTGGTTCTTTTAACTTTGTGGTAATGTTGGTGAAAAAATCACTGAAAACATCTACAATGTCAGTGTCATCAGTGACTATGGTGTCGTTTATCAGAAATGTCAGTGAAATTTATTTGTCTTATCATTGTGTGTTCCTCCAGTGAGTTCACTGAAGACTTTCCAAATGGAGTTTGTGTTGCTCTTTTTGTTTTCAAGCAATGATTGATAATATGATTTTTTAGCTTTTTTAATCATACTTGTTATTTTATTTCTCCATACTTTATATTGTGCATGGCTTCCCATAGCCTTGAATTGGTCTTATGTTTTCATAGCATCTAGGATTTCAGTTGTAAGCCAATTAGGTTCGATTTCATTCTTTACTCTATGTACTTTCAATGGTGTATGCTTAGAGACTTCATCAATAAATAAGTCAGTCCACACCCTCAGAGCTTCATCTATGTCATCCAAATTTTGTATTATATTCCATAGAAATTGTTCTTCACTAAAAAATTTGAACAATCAGTAAGTGATAATTTTGTATGTATTTTTCTTATTTCTCTTGCATTTAACCTTTCTGGTCAAAAAAGTAGGATAGTGGTCACTAAGACTAACATTAGGTACATTAACACAAGCCACATTGTCTGGTAGGTTGGTTTCAATGTGATCAATAAGAGTACTTGATATTTATATTATCCTTGTGGGCTCATTTACCAGCTGGACTAGACCTAATGAGTCAATACATTCCATCCAGTTATTCCTTATTTAAATATTGAGAAGGTCCTTATTTATATCACTGAGTATATATGTTTTTTTCTCCTGTGCCATCGAACTTTACAATCATCCCAGTATTTGGTGCTGCTTGGACAACCACTATGGCCACCATAGTGACCATTTTGAAATTTTTGCCAATGGCTACTGCTCCTAAATTGATGGTCTTTTCATCAAGGGTTTTCACTAAAAGACTTCTTATGATGTCAAGCTAGTCCTAATGAAAACTGTACCAGTCTGATGTACAGTATGGCTGCCATCCAAGCATCCATCATCTGTCCACTGACCTTCTGTTATTTAATACAAGTTTGATAATATTACATGCAGGATTCCTTGAAACTTGATAGAATTATTCATCCTATGGCTTAGTTGGTCCTAATAAAAATGGTGCTGCTTGGGCATCAAATATGGCTGCCGTAGTGGCCATCTTGAAAATCACTACTCCACCTGGGGGTATGCTACGATATCAACATGGAGTTTTCACTAAAAGGCTTGTTATGATGTCTACATGTAGTTCTTTGTAACTGAAAATGGTGCCGATCTTATGTCTAATACTACTGCCATGGCAGCCATTATTAAAATACTGTCATTAACACTATATATCGAAATTGGGGATTTTATCAGCAAGGGATTTTCACTAAATTAAAAATGGTACTGATGGACATCTTGAAAATTTTGTTTTACTTCTCTGCCTAAATAAATGGTCTTAACGACATTTTTTTCACAAAAATCATCTTATAGTGGGAGTAATTAAAAATGTTGCCAATCTGACATCCAATATGGCCACCAGCAACCACCTTGAAGGTCTTGTCAATATTCCTCCTTAATGGAGGGTCAAATCAGCATGGAGTTTTCACATGCAGGATTTTTATGATGTCTAGATGGTGTAGCATAAAAATGTTGCTGATTTTGAAAATCTTGCCTTGGATATTCCTTCTGACTAAATGACCATTTGAGCTTGGGGTTTTAGTTATAAGACTTCT
This sequence comes from Unio delphinus, assembly GCA_029339505.1. Taxonomy (NCBI): domain Eukaryota; kingdom Metazoa; phylum Mollusca; class Bivalvia; order Unionida; family Unionidae; genus Unio; species Unio delphinus. The sequence continues at coordinate 2,889,997 of JAQISU010000254.1, read as the reverse complement.
CATGATGTCTCTTTGTTTATAATTGAAAATAATGCCAATCTCACATCCAATTAGGCAACAACAACGGGACTTCATTGATTTTTATGCCTCAAACAGACCTCCTGTAGAGGAAAACTATGTTTTACCAATTTGATTACACAATTTTAAAATTGAATACAGCTACTGCAAATGAAAGTGCATAGTAAACTCCAATGGGAATAGAAAATGGTTTCCATATGACAGTAACAGTTAATTAATCACTCGTGAAAATCTGTCATATCATGATTATTTGAAATTGATTAGAAACGCCTATGCAAACATCGTTGTGAAATGAACATCTATCTGATGTAGATATGATTGGTTTTACTGTACAATAAATAGGCTCAAATTATGGTATGTCTGTTTCGTTTTAACTTCAGAGATGTGGGATTGTTTGCATTGATGTTTTTTTTTTTATTTGCTTTTGTTGTATAACTTGATACATATCTAAATTGTAGTGTATTACACACAGCCTGAACATGTATCTATTAATAATGCCTTCCTATGTCGCCAAAGCGTACCAAGTCATGTGATACCAAGTCATGTGATACCAAGAGTATAGAATCTATAACTGCACTGACTGATTTTAATATGTGGCTTCACATTTTTAATGGCTTTAAACTGGTATCCCTAGAATTTCTTTTATTTACTTCCAGAGATTTGGACTTTAAAGGTTTTATTAATTCCAATAATTTCCTGTTGATTGTGAACCTTTTTCATCTTAATTTGTTGCAATAATTGTCAAAGCTTTGATTATTGTAACGATGCTGGCTCATTATAAGCTGGCTCATTATAATTTGTCCTTTAAACAAGCTTTTAGTTTTGTTATATAAAAAAGCTTTTAGTTTTGTTAATTATAATCAAGTTCGATTATAGATTCAAAATTTTGTTGCAATAATTGTCAAAGCTTTGATTATTGTAACGCTGCTGGCTCATTATAAGCTGGCTCATTATAATTTGTCCTTTAAACAAGCTTTTAGTTTTGTTATATAAAAAAGCTTTTAGTTTTGTTAATTATAATCAAGTTCGATTATAGATTCAAAATTTGAATTAGAAAGAAAGCACACTAATAGATTAATAATCCAATTAATTACGTATATTCTTTTTATATACAAAATTAATTGCTGAGGAGGAATTTACTTGTTTACTTATTCTGAATAAAGAGCGGTATGAATTTCTAAACTTTTGAAAATTTCAAATTTAGAAAATGCTTCATTTTAATGATAAGTGTCATTTACCAAGTGATCGCTCTGATGGTCTAAGTGGTTAAAGCATTCTCCTCTTATATGAGAGGTTTTGTGTTTGAACCTTGGCCGAATCATAACATAAGTTATTTTGTTTCTATTATCATGATGGTTTCTATTGGATCGAATAACTTGGCCCTCACAGAAGTTGAATTTATGGTCTTTTTTTTTACAAAGGATAAAAACGTAACTGTAGGATGTTATGACATATTAAATGAAATGTGTCTTGAAAGATGTAACGTCACCCTTTTAGTAAGTGGGGTAGTTATTTGGATTTAGCTATGTTATCTAGGGAATGGCCTTCCTTGATATTATGACCCTGTGTAAGTGAAAAGATATAATTATCAACAGAGAACTGGGCAAGATTATTGGGAAGACATGCAATATGAGCCCCCTTAGTAAAATAAAAAATTTAATCAAACAAATCAATAGTGATAAATTTCAATTCAACTTAAGTTATTTCAACAGGATGTAATAACAGTGTCTAATTTGGATTTCCTGCCTCATCCATTTTGGACTTCTTAGTTCTTTATTCTGAACTCATCATTTCTCCTTTTTTTGACTTGTAATTTCTCTTTTTTTTCCTGGACATCCGTCTTCTTACTGTCCTGCCATTTTATCTCAGAAAACTGTTTCCTTAATGCTGTTATCTGTAGATTTAACTCTGTGTCCTACCACTAAATCCTGTCTTTTCTCACAAGAGACACCTGATCCCTTTCTTGTTTAACCAGGAAAGCGCTATTCTTTTTCTCTATGCTTCATTGGAGTCTAACTTCTCTTCTCTCAGGAACTTTTGAACTAATCAATTTCGAACAAAGTTGTCACTTTAAATTCACACTACTTCCAAAGTGTACACCTTAATTTCACTCTGGCCAATCAAAAGCAGTGTTTTCTAAAACAAATTCCTAAGACAATCATTTCTTTTGTTAGAATCTCTGAATTAAGTTATAAACTCTTCACTTTGAAGAATGACTATTTGACATGGATCAGAAGTTCAGCTGTCTCTTTCTCAAAACCTTGTCATAATGTTTAAATATCTGGTCAATTTAGTTGAGTCTGAAGCTAACCCCTTTGAAGTTTTAACACTGACATGGGGCAAGATGAAGAAGGAAGGTCAAAGTGACACTTCACAAAGACTTCTCCAGTTTAAATGTGATAAAATCTTTATGCTCAATGCATTCAACTTTAAGGTTCAATGCTTTTTCAAAAATTCAATGCTTCACAAAAGACCACCTCTTCTGTCATTAATGTTTGATCTCTCATGACTGGTCATAACACAATATAATTAAGAAAATAGGTATCTCAAGATAGGAGATCTGACATAACAGTGGTCTTTCAAGACAGGTACAATATAATTAAGAAATCTGCATTGAGAATAGGTATCTCAGGACAGGTGGTCTGACATAACAGTGGTATTTCAAGACATTAATGTGTGTTCTGGAAAGCAGGGGGTGGGGTTTACAGGCTTGTTTTGTGTTGAAAAATTGATGATGTCAGCATTTCTTATTATTCAAAAGCCCAACTTTAAAAAAATGATTGCATTTCCAAATCTAATGTAATTTATATGTACTTGGAATGATTTATAATCAAATTGGTTTGATTCTTAAGTTGATTAGCAAGTGAAGATAACAAGATAATGCCATCTTTTTTATTTAAAAATGTGACTTGTCTTGGATATGACATACACCATGGTCAAGATGATACACTGTACATTTGTACCTCACTATAAAGCCCCTCAAAATACTGTGTGTGTGTGTGTGTGTGTGTGTGTGTGTGTGTGTGTGTTCAGTCATAATGCTATTATGTCTTAAGTGTGGTAGTTGATAGTGGTGTCTATAACTTGGGCAATATGATGCAGATATGTAGCATCATGTCCCACCCAGTCACATTATCCTGACACCAGACTGACCAGTCCTAACACTAACCTTTTAATGCTGAGTGTCTAGAGAGGCAGCTATTAGTACCATTTTATAAGTCTTTGGTATGACTCGGACAGGGTTCAAACCTGCAACCTCCTGCATCTGAGGCGACTGTATCATAGTATTATATCCCGTGCCTTATGCACTTTCTAATATGAAAGAATTCACTGTTTACCCAAATACTGAATTTCAAAGCAATAATTGTGGTTTTATATTCAAATGACTGGGAAGAAATAAACTAAAACAAATAGCAAATTAATCACAGTAGAAATGCCAAAAGATAACTTCAATGATAAAGTGACAAACGATGTGTTGAATGCATCAAAGAAAATGGATAACAATCCAAGTGTTGAAAGTAGACTAAGGTCTCAGACTGGGATCATGTTTGCTTTCATCCAATGATCTCCAATTTGAGGATAGAATTATCTCCATGATCTGTGACCTAGAAAAAGGAAATGATCTAGCAATGCAATAATGGCTGGGATGCATTACCTCATATCAAACTGCATGATAGCATGTAAAGATGCAAAATGGGGTATTTTAGTAAGAAAACCCATAATAAAAGTCATATTCATTGGCAAGAACTAAATTTAAGTGAAATAATTTAAGCTGCAACAAAAAAACATAATATTAAATAATAATAATAATAAATAATTAAATAATAATATTAAATTGTATCTAGAATCTAGTATGACAAATGTGAAAGAAGCAGAATATTATCATCAGGTCACACACACACGCACACGCACATACACACGCACACACACACACACACACACACACACACGTGGCCCCATGGAGCTATTTCATCTGGTCTACAATGATGACACCTGGTATTTGTAAAATAGTAATACAGATAAAAGGTTTCAGTGATTCGGTCCTCTGGCAAATGTACTAGTCCTCATGTGGATTTTGTTGTGGTCCGAGTTTGAGACCCTTGGCCTATATGAAGGCTTGTATCTTAATATGACTTATATCAAGTCTTTATATATTAATGTTGACAGTATGAAAAGTCGTTTTCCTGTCTAACTTATTCTAGCTGAAGAATCGACATTTAAAATCACTCTGATCCATGCTCTGTTGATGTAATATATTATCAAGTATGAAGCATAAGCATATTGCCCAAGTTATAGACACCACTATCAACTACCACAATTAAGACATAATAGCATTATGACTGAAAAGTGTTAAAGCTATGATGCAAATCTACATCTCTCTCTCTCTCTCTCTCTCTCTCGCGCGTGCACGCACACACACACACATGTGGCCCCATGGAGCTATTTCATCTGGTCTACAATGACACCTGGTATTTGTTGTAGTAGTAGGGTTTAACGCCATTGTTCAGCACAAGATAGGCTATACATGGCGGCCAGTATTATTGGTGGAGGAAGAACCCGGGAAAACCCCGGAAAGAACCACCGACCCACGAGAAGCTACTGGCAAGCTTTCTCACATAACTACATTAGCCGAATCTTAGACTCGAACCCACACAGACAGAGGTGAGATGGCAGTGATCCGTAACGGACAGTGCTTTAGACCACTCAGCCACTCGTAGCCCCCCCTGGTATTTGTAAAATAGTAATACAGATAAAAGGTTTCAGTGATTCGGTCCTCTGGCAAATGTACTAGTCCTCTTGTGGATTTTGTTGTAGTCCGAGTTTGAGACCCTTGGCCTATATGAAGGCTTGTATCTTATATCAAGTCTTTATATATTAATGATGCCAGTATGAAAAGTCGTTTTCCTGTCTAACTTATTCTAGCTGAAGAATTGACATTTAAAATCACTCTGATCCATACTCTGTTGATGCAATATATTATCAAGTATGTGTGACCTAATGGGCCTTAGGGGCCTCAAGGGATCAAGTATGTGTGACCTAATGGGCCTTAGGGGCCTCAAAGGAGTTTATAAATCATTACTACTTTCATTAGCAATATGTATAATGTCATTGGCATTATTTTCACATGTACACTTCAACTTTTAACTTGTGAAATAAAGGTACTATGATTTCATACATGTTAGTGAGGTTTACAGTGTCAGATTGGGAGCAGGATGTTCCACTTCACAATGGGGGTGAGTGGCCAAGTGGTATAAATCATTTTCCGGGGCTTTCCAGGTTCTTCCTCCACCATTAATACTGGCTGCCATGTATAGCCCATATTGTGCTGAAAAATGGCATTAAACCATACAAAACTAAACCAACATCCACTTCACAATGCCCTTTCCTTGTTTATTTCAACAGGCCGGTGCCTTGTGACCCATAAACCCATATGCCCAGCATTGCAGAGGCCCATATTGCCTTATGATCCATAACCCATGGGCCCAGAATAGTAAATGGTCATAGGTCTTTGTGGCCCATAAATCCTTATGCAAAGCATTGCAGAGGGATGTCATGTCTTGTGACCCATAAACCCATGTGCCACTATGGCAGGGGACCATTATTGCCTTCTTACCAATAAACCTGTATGCCCAGCATTGCAAAGGGTCATATTGCCTTGTGATCCATAAACCCATATTAAGCATTGCAGAGGCCCATAGTGCCATATGACCCATAACCCATGGGACTTGAAGTGCAAATGGTCATTGCGTATTGTGACCCATAAACCCCTATGCCTAGCATTACAGAGGGCTAACATGCCTTGTGACCTATAAACTCATGTGCAGAGTGTCTGTGTGCCTTGCTACCCATAAACCTAAGCCCAACATTGCAAATGGTCATATATCTTTGTGGCCTATACCAGTAAACCCAAATGTCCAGAAATGCATTGGGCCATAGTGTATTGTGACCCATAAACCCTTATGTCCAGCATTGCAGAGGGTTGTCATGCCTTGTGACCCATAAACCCATGTGCCACTATGGCAGGGGGCCATTATTGCCTTTTGATCCATAAACCCATATTAAGCATTGCAGAGGCCCATAGTGCCATATGACCCATAACCCATGGGCCTAGAAGTGCAAATGGTCATTGCGTATTGTGACCCATAAACCCCGATGCCTAGCATTTCAGAGGGCCATTATTGCCTTCTGTCCCATAAACCCATATGCCCAGCTTGCAAAGCGACATAGTGCCTGCATTTATTGGTGTTATGGGCTGCTTCATTACAATTTGAACACTTTTTTTTTTAGGGTTATGTACATGGTCTGCTGCTAGCTCCCTCTGCTACCAAAAAACACAGACGGATGGAATCCATCTCATAGTACTACCTCAGTGTTGGCAATCATATATAAAAAAGATCTATACATCCAACATCCCACTCTTTGGCCAATTTTTACATGATCATGTTTCTGTTACTTGCATCAGTATCACTGCATCAGGGCAACATTTTCAGAGGAAAATTTTAATGGTTTTAATCAGTTGATCATATCCTTACTCAAACACTCCAAACATGTTTTCTCCAGAGCATCATTTCCTTCATTGCAGATGATAGCATCTGATAACTGGTGAACATCATCATACATATTGATGTTTGCATATAAATTCTGGCTTCTGGTTTTGCATGTTTCTGTACAAGGGCTTTCAGCCATCTTGGATCAACTCCTGGCAGGTACTGTATTGCATGTTTGTTGTGTACATGAGCTTGAGGCCATCTTGGATAAACCACTAAAAGGATTAGTTAGTCTATGAGCAATAGTTTAATTGCTAAACTCTTTCTTGAGGTTGGGAAACAGGTTTAGTAATATTAGAAATGATTTCTTTATTAGAGCTTCCCCAGGTTGTGTTACCTGAGGTTGAGGTTTTCACTTTTTATGTTTGTCATTTTCAACTGGTATATGTTGTGTTTTTAAAAAAACGTAATCCAGAATTTACTGCATAAGATAATACTAGAATGGAGGAATCCACTGGCATCAGAGAGAGATGATAGTGTACGAGTCACATCTGGGGCAGTTGTTGCCTTGGAGAACTGTGGTAAAAGAAATTCCTTCTTGTAATACAGGCTTAGGATTTTACCTGGCCCACCTGTTCAACCAATTAGATGCTAGATTTGTTTTAAAATGCATTTTTGCATAATAACTTGAGCTGTCCACCATCTACCAAACATTGTGGATAGTTTAGTGCATTTTGTACTTGGGGAAAGGATTAACCCTATTATTTTGTGGGTCAAAGCTCAAAGGTCAAGGTCATTGGATGAAGACAAATGGTTTCAGCACAAAACCTAGAGTTTGCCACCATCTGGTGATACCAATCATTGTGGATCTTTTTGTTCAAAAGCTCCAAGGTGAAGGTCTTCTGTATGGTTACTCATATTTGTGGATGGCTGGAATTTGGGATATGTATAGATAAGTATTAATCATATGATGTTTTTTGTACATTTTAAGATCACTGTAAGTGAAAAAAGAGAACTATGCATACTGAACAAGAACAATATATTTACATCATGTTTTTGGATGAAACCTTTGTGGATGACTTGTACTTGTGGTGTGTCAGAAAAAGACATTCAGTTCTGATATGAAAATTTTGAAAGTCATGGTTACTGTGACAGATAGATGAACATGGTTTGTGTATAATAACATTATAACAAAGACCTTAACCTAACTTTGTGAATGGCTAATACTTGTGGGATGGAAGAAATCTGTTGATTTTGCGGTCCAAAGGGAAAAAAGTCATCTCACTGCCAAAAAGGATTGGTGTTTGCACAAAATATTTAAGTGATCAGCACTGAGTATTCAACATCATATGGGCATGTAGTTTTCTTAATCCAAAAAGAGATAATGGATCCACTTTAGTTCTTGTTTTATCAAAGATATTCAGTTTAAAATGTTCAAGGCAATGCAGACTCTGTGTGAATACAGAACTTAAGATGATAGCTTTGTTCCCATTTTAGTATATGCATGATGGGAACAGTGCTTCACCTTGAATTGCATCACAAGTCTTTCAATGAAGGTGACAAGTTGATCATTGGTTTGATATATGTACTAATTAGGCTGGTTTCTATTGACAGAGCAGACTCCCGCTGTGGGATAAAAGTAGCTGAACTAGCTATCTCCTTTCCATATATGATCAAAAATGTACTACATGGAAATAAAAATGAGGGAAATCTTGAAAATATATATTAATTGAAACCTTTTCCAATAGAATTTAAAATGATGAATTTATACAGTGAATTTTAGTAGGACATTGTGCTAATTGCTTCATAGAAGAATATTGATACAATAATGCATATACTACTACAACTACTACTACTACTACTACTACTACTACTACTACTACTACTGCTACTAATGATAATAATGATAATAATAATAATAATAATGATAATAATAATAATGATAATAATAATGATAATATTAATAATGATGATAGTAATAATAATAATAATAATAATAATAATAATAATAATAATAATAATAATGATAATGGTAGTCATATTTGGTTTATATCATTTGTTCTAAAACCAAGTTTGAGTTATTTACATTCCGAGGTCAGTTTTGCACAAAAGCCATTGTGGCCTTTTCCCATTGGTAGCTGTTTAAGATGGGTTTGACTATATTTAATTGTTCCTTCATCAACATATTTCAATATGAACAATTTCTAGTTGTTAAAAAGCAGTTGGGTCACTTGGTTTAACTTTCCAGGACCTATTTGATATTGCCTGTAACTTATTTCCATAATTTGTTTTTATATATTTATATATATTTTTATATATTTTTATATATTTATATATATTTATATATATTTATATATATTTATTCATATATGAAACTTGCCATTTGAGTGCATCTTTGGTAAATGAATAGCAGAGAGTAAAGTTGGATAAATTAATGCAACAAATAGCTTTGTGTGATATATTTGGACAAAACAAGTTTAATGTCCGGTTAGGTGCAATCGACCATAATGCATGTAATTGCTAATGCTGGCATTTGATGTGTTGACAACAAACTCTGTTGCCACATGTATTGATTTTGCATATAGATTTTTCACTTGCTAAAGAGCCAAGTAGTCATCATATTAATGATCCTGTAATTTTCAAAGAAATTTAAAGAGATGTTGTTACAAGAAGCAAATGTGCTTTTAATAATGAACAGTTGTAAATTTTAATGGAGTATTTGAATGCAAAGGGTCTGTTTGCTTTGCACTTCTTTTGTGAAAGAAATCAAAAACTTGGTTCACATTTCAGGGAACAAGATCACACACTAAGTATAGAGGTTTCTATTCAGAAACTTTGAGTACCAAATTTATATTACAGCTGCAGACAGGAAAATGTTGACTTGCATATACAGGAACATTTTGATCTGGCAGATTGAGGTTATTCACAAGTAATGCAAATACGTCAGTTGGACTGACTCATTTTCAGGGACTTTAGTCTGATGAGCTTGCATGTTTAAGGAATTATTTGCAAAGAATTGTAAATAGCATCTTCTAGGTTACGGACGTCAACGCTTAAGACCAATAAAGCCAGTTCTAGGATAAGGAACTATGAGTCAACACTTAAGACCAATAAAGTAAGTTTATTGCTTATTAATCAGCATGACAATATTTCATTTGATTAAAGTTTATAAGGGTAAAATCCATGGTTGTAACAAATGTCACATCTGGTACAAGAGACAATATTTCTTACTGGCAATTTTATGTATGCCAGATCTATTGAATCTCTGACTGGCAGTTGTACATATGCCCAGTCTTCTGTTGTATCTCCGACTGTCAGTTTTACATATGCCTGGTCTATTGTATCTCTGGCAGTTATACATATGCCTGGTCTATGGTATCTCTGACTGGCAGTTTTACATATGCCTGGTCTATGGTATCTCTGACTGGCAGTTTTACATATGCCCAGTCTATGGTATCTCTAACTGGCAGTTTTACATATGCCCAGTCTATTGTATCTCTGGCAGTTATACATATGCCCAGTCTATTGTACATCTGACTGGCAGTTTTACATATGCCCTGTCTATTGCCCAATCTATTGTATCTCTGACTGGCAGTTGTACATATGCCCAGTCTTCTGTTGTATCTCCGACTGTCAGTTTTACATATGCCTGGTCTATTGTATCTCTGACTGGCAGTTTTACATATGCCCAGTCTATGGTATCTCTAACTGGCAGTTTTACATATGCCCAGTCTATTGTATCTCTGGCAGTTATACATATGCCCTGGTCATACATCTGACTGGCAGTTTTACATATGCCCTGTCTATTGCCCAGTCTATTGTATCTCTGACTGGCAGTTATACATATGCCCAGTCTGTTGGATATCTTTCGGTCAGTTTTACATATCCCAGTCTGTTATCTCTGACTAGCATTTTTATGTTTGCCCAGTCTATTGTCTCTTTGGGTGGCAGCTTTACCTATACTGAGTTTGTTGTATCTCTGGCAGTTTTTCATGTACCCAGTCTATTGTTTCTCTGACTGGCAGTTGTATACATGTTTTGTTTATTGTATCTCAGACTTGCAATTGTACATACATGTATGTTAATCAGTTGCATCATGTGACTTGGCAAATTTGGGTAGGTAAGAAAGCTTACCAGTAGCTTCCCATTATGCTTTACCTATTGAAAATGTGACAAAAATTTCTTTGAAATTTAACTAGTATTTCAGTGAAATTTCATTCACTGAAAGATTTCGTTGTTATATATGGAGATCTCACTGAAATATTTGACAAGATCTCGCTAAATTTCAGTGAAGTTTGAGCAAGCCACATAATTAGTTTTTAGAGGGCGGGCAGACATGTAGAGATATGCTATTAAGTTTTATGAATGTAGGACAAAACGTGTAGAAGTGAAACTGAGGTTGGCTTAGATTGCTTGCCCCATGTGCATGTCCCTATGCATCATAACCAATAAGGGATCCTTTAATATTGTTATATTATTTAGGCTTATCAGGTGCTTAAATAATTCAAGTCTTTCTTTTTCAAATCTTTAATTGATTTTATGTTGTTTACCTGAATCTTTTATTTTTTGTACTTTTTAAAAAATTCAACATATTTACCTGTTACCATTGAGCTTGTAGAATTTCTTTTTATGTGTATTCGTAAAAGTGTATCTTAAAGTTGTTTGTTCTTTTAATTTTGCAGTTTTTGAACCTTTAATCGGCACTGTATAACAAGATTATGTTGATGTGTCCTGAAATACTCTTAATTCATCCACAATATGGTGCAAGAGTCATTGTAAATAGGGTTTAACCTTATGGGGGGATGTTAGATGCAATTGAAATACTACAGCTGTGATAAGAGATGGGAGTGTTGGGCCATTGTAATTACTGATATCAAATACCAAACAGAAATGTACACCTTAATTTCCAGGAAGCAATTCTGGTGTTTATGCTAAGTGCTTGTTAAGAATATTAAGTGGCAATCTTCAGCTTAGCACTAACAACAGAGAAAATTGCAGATTTCTATCTAACTGCCTTTGAATAACCATTAAGCATTCTATGCCAATTTTGCGTGTCTCAGGTTCAGGTAAGTGCAACTGGTCAGGTACTGATAATTAAATGAATATTATTTCCACTGATAGAGACCAGTACTAACATAATCTCACTATTTGTCATGATTTAGGTTGGATCTTATTGTGTGACAGTACAGCAGCTGGATGTTACTCCATGGGGACTATTTCTGGTTAATAGTAAGAGGGCATCTGTGACCAAGCGTTTTTCATCATTAATAAATTCAAAACATCCTCAGGGCAGTTGGTACTGGCCTGTTGCAGCAGATTATAGTGTCAGGCAGTTTCTGTGCTTGGCTTGGCTTGGTTTTCATAATAGTGGTGATTACCTCTTTCACATTTTGTTCAAGGTTTGTTTTGTGTGTATATGTTTGTGTACAGGTCTACATAGAGATGTTTTTGTAAGCATTTGGTGTAGAAAATGAAGATAAGTAAGAGGACTATCAGAGAAGAAATGTTTAGCTCTATGCACAAGATAAAATCATCATCTTTTGGGTCAGAATTTTCTATTCAGATCATTATTTTTAAAAAAAATCTTTTGAGTAATTGGAATACAGTATACGTGGTAGAATTGAAACTTTTTTTTTCTTTTTTTTGGGTGTGTTTATATATGCATTTCAGTTTTCAGGAAACCAGAATTATATTTTTGGGATGAACAAAATGCATAAAAATTAATAACATTAGCTGGAGGTTAAAATGCATGCTTTGTAGTATACATGTTCATATAAAATTTAAGGTTGGGTACCACACAAAATTTCTGTACATATACATATGATATATATAACTTATATATATATATATATATATATATATATATATATATATATATATATATATATATATATATGATAAGTTCTACCATATATATCACAATTATAGTATTGTAGAAAAATTTGTTAAATGTTAAGTTGTTAATTATTAATTAATAAGTTGGCATCTAAAGATGAAGTGGGCAGATTTTTCATACACTGTAGTGTACAAAAAAGCAAGTTGCTTACATTAGTGGATTTGGTCCAGATATTCACAACATCCTGTTCAATCTCCATCTTTGCATGCATAAAACATGACAACACAGTGGTTAAAGGTTCAGAAATATCAATCTTTTGTTTTAAAAATTGAAAATTAATTTATGACAGATGCAAATATTTTGTAAAATTGGATATAATTTTTGGAAGTATTTCATAGTGAAAAATAAAAACATGCTTTCAGTATCATTAAATTTGCAAAGATTAATTAATTAGGAATTTCTTCTTGATGGAAATAGTGCAGTTCCAATATAGTGGATGGAGACCATAGAACGTTTGAACTAGAGTAAAATATCGTGGTATGCTAGTATATTGGTAATGCCATGAATCTTTGGTAAATACGAAACACCTTAATGAATGTTAGTATCATTTGTAGAAATTCATAAATTTGCTATTTGTTTTCTTTTGTTTTGTCAATTTTAGCTCTCCCAATCATCAACAACAAAAGAGCTGAAGAGATTGCCTGTTATTCTTCATCTGGCAACTTTTTTCTGACATCCGTTTGTCCATTAGTATAAATTTTGTATGGCTACTCCTCGTAAAATACTTGAAGCCTTCAATGGTAACCATTTGAAAATCTTGTTGTTGCTACTACTTGTGAAATGAAAGTCCTGACATGTTTTCACCTGAAGACTTCATGTGATGTCTTGTTGGTGTTAAAGGAGTGTATGTGTATGTGATTTGGATTTTTAACATAGCTTTAACAATTATTCAGTTTTATTACTATGATGTCTCCAACGTAGTAGTTTATATGGATGTCAAGCACTGGGGCATCATGTCACAGAGATGTAGCAACATGTCCCACTCAGTCACATTATCCTGATACCAGGCTGACCAGTCCTAACACTAACCTCTTAATGCTGAGCACCAAGTGAAGTAGCTGTTAGTACCATTTTAATAAGTCTTTGGTATGACTTGGCTGGGGTTTGAACACTCAACCTCCTGCATCTATGGCAGATGCTCTAACCGCTAGGTCATTGGAGCAGTGGTGATACATTATGATGGTGCCATTACAAAATCCAATATGGCCACCATTGCAAGAATCTTGAAAAAATTTATATTGCTACTTAATTCCTTATGGATGGTTAATTGTTATTAACTTGATAAACTTTTTATGGTGTCTACTTGGTCCTAGATAGACATCTCATAGTTTTGTTTAATTATTGATTTCACTCATATTCAATTGTGATATTCAATAAGATAAGATTGATTCAACAGTGGAATATTATGAACATATGTAACTCTGGCATCTAGTTGACGATCATGGTTAAAAAAAGAGTGAGAAGCAACAAGTTTTATAAAATTCAACAAATATTTTATTTCTCTAGAATACAAAATGAAAATATCAAAAAATAAAGTTAAAAAAGCTCACTAAATCCCAAATAATCTGAGAATTACAGACACAAGTCCAAATAATTAAAGTTCTGAATAAACTTTAGTAGTAATCAAAAGATAAATCCATTACTGAAGGTGTTGATGTGTCTATGCTGGCTTGTATAATGCTTATGTGCCAACAGTCTTTTCTTGTACAAATCACATTAATACAGTCCAAAAATATATCCTCATTTCAAATTTTAGTATAAATTCAAGTTTCCATTTCACTGAATGTTATTTTTGGAGACAACTTTGTATTTCCTTGTCATTTGAATTAAATAATTTGATCAAATAAAATTCCAATACAAATAATTTTATGGACACAACAATACTACATCTGATTCTGCTAAGATTTTACAGTATGAATGGACAGTATGAATTTTCCAGTAACAAGATTAAAGAGTCCTGTACTTGACCTCAGGTTACAATTAGCATTTCCTGATTTTAAAGTATTGCAAAGAGGCACTTCAATAATAAGGCAAGGTAAATCACTCTGAAATTAACAACAGCCATGATCTAAGATATAACAAAGAAATGCACATCATTTCATCACATACATGGAAATGACACCTCCCACCAATACAACAATGATAGCTTTGTTGGTAGCAGTAAGGCCTTATTGCACACTTGACACTGTAACAGAGACAGAATGCTTTGTTTCAAACTTTCTTGTGGAGTACAATAGTCTAGTTTAATTCAGCTGCAGTGTTGAATACATTATTTTTTATCAGAGTTACAAAAAATAAATTGCCCATTTCGAAGTGGTTTCCTTTTTCTTGCTCATCTAAGGGTATTATGAATGACCATACTGAGATATGTGCAACACTGTTTTAGAATCAGCTAATTACTGATTTTATTAGATTTTCATCTTGTAAAATACCTAATTAGTTTTAAAATTAAATATTTGTGAGCTGGTGATTACAGATGTTAATGCTTGAATGCTGGCACTGCTTGAGGCCTCAATACTTGTAAACCTTTCTGAAGTCCATACTGAAGTTCTTTCAAGTCCATACTGAAGTTCTTTCAAGTCCTTCTCTTTGTCTTGTATTACTGTATGCTTCATTTGAAAATGTACTGAACTTTGATGGACTATTCTTATATCTTTACAGGAAGGAAGAATTCTTGAATGGCTTGTTGGTCACTGGATGTATTTCTATTGAGTTTGGTTTATCCATTAACTAAAGCCTTGTGATATTACAAATAAATTATTGTTAGCAAGACAGGCCTGCAGTGATATTAATGGATTTCATGGTGTAGACAAGCCAGCAGTGATATTACCAGCATTTCATGCTGTAGGAAAGATAAGCTGTAGTGATATTACCAGCATTTCATGCTGTATTGAAGATAAGCTGTAGTGATATTACCAGCATTTCATGGTAGCTGTAGTGATATTACCAGCAATTTCATTGTGTAAAGAAGATAAGCTGTAGTGATATTACCAGCATTTCATGGTATAGCGAAGATAAGCTGCAGTGATATTACCAGCATTTCATGGTATAGCAAAGATAAGCTGCAGTGATATTACCAGCATTTCATGGTATAGCGAAGATAAGCTGCAGTGATATTACCAGCATTTCATGGTATAGCGAAGATAAGCTGCAGTGATATTACCAGCATTTCATGGTATAGCGAAGATAAGCTGCAGTGATATTACCAGCATTTCATTGTGTAAAGAAGATAAGCTGTAGTGATATTACCAGCATTTCATGGTATAGCGAAGATAAGCTGCAGTGATATTACCAGCATTTCATTGTGTAAAGAAGATAAGCTGTAGTGATATTACCAGCATTTCATGGTATAGCGAAGATAAGCTGTAGTGATATTACCAGCATTTCATGGTATAGCGAAGATAAGCTGTAGTGATATTACCAGCATTTCATGGTAGCTGTAGTGATATTACCAGCAATTTCATTGTGTAAAGAAGATAAGCTGTAGTGATATTACCAGCATTTCATGGTATAGCGAAGATAAGCTGCAGGGATATTACCAGCATTTCATTGTGTAAAGAAGATACTCTGCAGTGGAATTACTAGCATTTCATTGTGTAAAGAAGATAGGCTGCAGTAGTATTACCAGCATTTCATTGTGTTAACTAAACAAGTGTGCAGTGATTGGTTTTGTTCTTTATTTAACAAAGGAACATAATGACATAATGACCTCTACAGTGATGGTATTTTGATTCTGTTTTTTTTTAATTATTGTTCTTGGATATTTTATATTGAGTGGAAAATATATTTATGATGTCATGTGACTGATTCAGATATTTTTAAAGCTTTCTCCCAACAGACTGTGGAAATAATAGGTAACATCAATGTTAAGTTCATTTTTTGGATATTTTTGAAGGTTTTCAGGAATTCGTATTGATGCTGTAGATACTTTTAGTATAAATTGTGCCAGTTTCCATATCCTGAAATAGAAGGTTCGTAAATATTCATGGAAGGAGAGAACTATTGCACCTTCACCAAGATAAGCAAAGCATCGTGAGTGAAAGAAGACTTAATTCATTACATGTGATACTCACCATTATTTTTTGGAATTGATGCCACAAAGGTAATATATTATTAAGTTTGCCAATTAAATCATTAGAAAATAATTTACATTAATAAAGGTTGATATTGTTGCTGAATATTATATTATTGGTTTTTGGGGGTATTGTTTACGGAAAGGATGATGCATTGCATCTAATTGATTATAATGTTTTGTGTTCAAGAAATAATCTGGTACTCTGTAACGTTTATGAAAATAGCAAAACAAATTTATGAAAGTGTGCTGCTGTTAAAACCCCAGCTGGCCTCTTCTATGAGTTGGCATTATGACTACCATGTACCATAGTATATCAGGTGGTCTTTTCTTTGAGATGGCAATATGGGTGCTATGTTAAGTATAATATGGTGTTTACTAATTGTGGTGGTAGTGTGGCTACCATGTAAATAAGGTGGTCTTTCCCAAGAGGTTGTAAAATGGCTGTAATGTACCATGTTAATAAGGTGGTATTTCCTGTGAGGTAGCAATATGACTATCATGTACATGTACCATGTTAATAAGGTGGTATTTCATGTGAAGTGACAATATTGCTACCATGTACCATGATAATAAGGTTGTCTTTCCTGTGAATTGACAATACCGCTCTCATGTACCATGTTAATAAGGTGGTCTTTCCAGTGAGGTGGCAGTATGGCTGCCATAAACCATGTTTTATTGAGGGATTGCTGAACCTACAAGACACCAGAAATGGATGGCTACAAAAAAATAATTCACTTTTCTATTTACCAGAGGTTTTCAAAATATTGATGTTGAGGTTGCAATGTTTATAACATGCAAAGACTTGTCTTTGTTTGCTGCCTTTGAACATGTACAGTATAGGTTGAGGCATACATTAACATGTACAATATAGGTTGAGGCATATATTAACATGTACATTATAGGTTGAGGCATACATTAACATGCATGTGACACTCATTGATACAGGAACTAATAATTCACTACTCCATTTTTGCTGAAGGGGATTATATGGTAGAATTATTAGTTAATATAAATTGATCTGATGTTCATATAAAATATGACATTGCTGATGTAGAGCAGAGGTTAATGAGAATTAGTAATTAGCACACACTCCATTACACTTCAGTCATTTAATATTCCAATATGAAACCTTAAATGCTCTTGAGGAAGAGATGTTGATTCTGTCACTGTTGTATTGTTATTGGTGTACAGATATCTGCTGACTTGTGAGTTTCATGTTGATACAATTAGATAATAAGATGTTACAATTAATACTTTTAGACCTAATATTTTTGTGAAGACTAAAAAAAAAATTATTTTCTAAGATGGAAAATAAAGATTTGTAAATGGTTATTATAAACATTATTAAAGTTAATTTTCAATGAAAATTGAAGACAATGAAACCAAAAATTTCAAGTTGCATGATTTTGAGTTACATTATTGCTATGATGGATGATTACAACTGTTCAAGTCATTGATTAACTGTGCAAGTCATTGGTTAAGTGTACAAGTCATTGGTTAACAATACAAGTCATTGATTAACAATACAAATCATTGGTTAACAATACAAGTCATTGGTTAAGTGTACAAGTCATTGGTTAGCAATACAAGTCATTGGTTAAGTGTACAAGTCATTGGTTAAGTGTACAAGGCATTGGTTAACTATACAAGTCATTGGTTAAGTGTACAAGTCATTGGTTAACAATACAAGTTATTGGTTAACAATACAAGTCATTGGCTAAGTGTACAAGTCATTGGTTAGCAATACAAGTCATTGGTTAAGTGTAGAAGTCATTGGTTAAGTGTACAAGGCATTGGTTAACTATACAAGTCATTGGTTAAGTGTACAAGTCATTGGTTAACTATACAAATCATTGGTTAACAATACAAGTCATTGGTTAAGTGTACAAGTCATTGGTTAACAATACAAATCATTGGTTAACAATACAAGTCATTGGTTAAGTGTACAAGTCATTGGTTAACAATACAAATCATTGGTTAACAATACAAGTCATTGGCTAAGTGTACAAATCATTGGTTAACTGTACAAGTCTTTGGTTAAGTGTACATGTCATTGGTGAACAATACAAGTCATTGGTTAAGTGTACAAATCATTGGTTAACAATACAAGTCATTGGTTAAGTGTACAAGTCATTGGTTAACAATAAAAAATCATTGGTTAACAATACAAGTCATTGGTTAAGTGTACAAGTCATTAGTTAACAATACTAATCATTGGTTAAGTGTACAAGTCATTGGTTAAGTGTACAAGTCATTGGTTAAGTGTAGAAGTCATTGGTTAACAATACAAGTCATTGGTTAACAATACAAATCATTGGTTAACAATACAAGTCATTGGTTAAGTGTACAAGTCATTGGTTAACAATACAAGTCATTGGTTAAGTGTACACGTCATTGGTTAAGTGTACAAGGCATTGGTTAACTATACAAGTCATTGGTTAAGTGTACAAGTCATTGGTTAACAATACAAGTTATTGGTTAACAATACAAGTCATTGGCTAAGTGTACAAGTCATTGGTTAGCAATACAAGTCATTGGTTAAGTGTACAAGTCATTGGTTAAGTGTACAAGGCATTGGTTAACTATACAAGTCATTTGTTAAGTGTACAAGTCATTGGTTAACAATACAAGTCATTGGTTAACAATACAAGTCATTGGTTAACAATACAAATCATTGGTTAACAATACAAGTCATATTGGTTAAGTGTACAAGTCATTGGTTAACAATACAAATCATTGGTTAACAATACAAGTCATTGGTTAAGTGTAAAAGTCATTGGTTAACAATACAAATCATTGGTTAACAATACAAGTCATTGGCTAAGTGTACAAATCATTGGTTAACTGTACAAGTCTTTGGTTAAGTGTACATGTCATTGGTGAACAATACAAGTCATTGGTTAAGTGTACAAATCATTGGTTAACAATACAAGTCATTGGTTAAGTGTACAAGTCATTGGTTAACAATACAAGTCATTGGTTAAATGTACAAGTCATTGGTTAACAATACAAGTCATTGGGTAAATGTACAAGTCATTGGTTAACAATACAAGTCATTGGTTAAATGTACAAGTCATTGGTTAACAATACAAGTCATTGGGTAAATGTACAAGTCATTGGTTAAGTCTACAAATCATTGGTTAACAATACAAGTCATTGGTTAAATGTACAAGTCATTGGTTAACAATACAAGTCATTGGTTAAGTGTACAAGTCATTGGTTAACAATACAAGTCATTGGTTAAATGTACAAGTCATTGGTTAAGTCTACAAATCATTGGTTAACAATACAAATCATTGGTTAACAATACAAGTCATTGGTTAACAATACAAGTCATTGTTTAAGTCTAGTCTAAAACTATTGCCTATTTTTTACACAAACATGAATAGTGGAGTTGATGGTATTGCAAGCTGTTACTTCATTTACAAATAATTTACACATGAAGCTTCAAGTTTTCCTGGCCGTTTTTCTTTGAAAGGCTGTTTTGTACTTTTATGCTTTGTTGAGTGCACTGTGGAGTGAAAATCAGGCTGATTAGTTTCTTTTATAAGGTTTTACACAAGATGTTATTCCACCATACTCAGATTATTTGTGAACCTTGGGAGCATGTTGAACTAAAGATACTTCACTATTTTTTGCCTTTAGCTGTAACTTGTTTTCCTGTTTTTATTTTTAGTAAAAAGTGATTGTTTGATTTGAAAGTAGCAAATATTTAGCTTCTTGGCATTCATTAACCAGATTGTTTTATCTGTAATGTCAGCTGATGCATTCCTACATAAGCTGATTTTGATCTCAGTATGATCAGGATCTAGTAATTCGGCGTTTGCAGAAGGTTGCTTTCACTTCTGGGTAAGTCTGTGTGTGTGTTAGAATCTCAGGCTCAGTTAACGTGGGTACATGAGAAAGCTTGCTAGTAGCTTCCCACGGGATGGTATTTCTACCTGGGGTTTTCCAGGGTTTTTCCTCCATCAGTTATACTGGCTACCATGTATAGCCTATCTTGTGCTGGAAAATGGCATTAAACCCCACAACAACAATAACAACAACAACAAACTTTTGGGTAAGTACAGAGTAGAAGATGAAGCTGCATCGAGGAAACTGTAGGTATTTAATGCTATTTATTATAATGATCTAGCTTTCACAGTCCGAGTTTGTTTTCATTGTCCTTGTAATTCATCAAAGAGAAATGGTTAGCTTAATGCGTTTGTTCAGCTGATCACGATATTGTCAATGTGAGGTTTTTATACCTCCTACTTATTTTTTTGTAGACAGCCAAACCATCTTTTCATGCCATCAGCTAGTTGCAATTAGGCAGTAATATCACAAGTGATAGCTTGGCAGCCATTACACTCATCTGCATCGATATTATTTAATACAGAATAGATTTGATGGTGATCAATGACAGAATGTAGTTTATTCAGTTTGGTGGGGTTTGGTTAAGAACGAGATGTCAGATTATTTATTGAAAAATAAAATATATTATGTTAGTGACAGTTTAGATACATTAGCAAAAAACTGTGGTGGTGTTGTTCAAATCCGTCAATGAATGAGTTTAGATATCATGCTGTCGGTGTTACCTGGTTCTATGTCGGATCAATAGGCCTTTAAACGGGTGGTCTGGATGGCCGAGTGGTCTAATGCACTCACCTTTATAGATCATGGACATCTAACCTTTGTGCAAGTTCTAGTTTTGGGCTTAGTCAATGTTGGCATGTGAGAAAGATTATCGGTCCCATTAGTCGGTGGCTTTTCGCAGAGTTTTCCAGGGTTCATCCTCCACCAGTAATACTGGCCATCATGTGCAGCCTATAATGTGCTGACATTTTTTTTATGAAACACATGCTAACAAACCAACCATTCACTTGGTTTACAATATTGCTGATACGAATTTCTTTAAATTTGTCTTTAAACAATTTTTTAAAAACAAATTGATTTGGCAGTTTATTTAAAGAACCACTGCACAGTATCTTATCATTGTATCAGTAGATTTACAAATTTTGATTAGTAGATTGACTTTCAGGTCTTTAGATGCTTTTTTATCATTATAGAAATATTTTTTAAGGGATAAAAAAGCATCTGCACTTTTTGTGATATGTATTATCTTCATACTAGTAAAAAAAACAATAAGTTTTTAAGTTGAATCCAATTCTGATTATAATGTTACAATGATAATACTTATGATTTATATGAGTTTGCATCATTAATTGTATTGAAAAAGAACAGTTGTATATCTTATGGTTCACTGCAGGATTTTAAAAAATACATTTTTAGTTTTCTTTACAATATCATGGTCTGGTCAGCACTGATGACTTTCATTGTGATTATTATTTATCACACTTAATAATTATCTAATTCAGATTTTCCCAAAATATCAAATGTCAAAATATTTGCAATCAAAAGTCTCTACAATGTCACTTCATCCACTTTTGCTCCAGTGTCAAACCAGTCCTTTAACATGGGTGTGTTTGTTACAGAAGAATTGATGCTCCAGTGCAATGGTACCTGCATATGCCTGGAGATATCTTTTTTTCCTTCATAGACTATGTTAGAGTTATGTTGCATGAAACACTCAGTGCAAATCCAAAACATTTTTTACATACCTGCACACATTTAAACTGATTTCCCAGCCTTGTTTTTAAACTTTTTAATTTTTTAATTAGAGGTTTCTTAGCATTGAGATAAAGTACTGTTTGAACAGCAACAAAAAATTTAAGAACTCACCGTAAATACTCCTTTTAAAAAACCTTGAATAATAGTAAGACAAAATAAGCCATCAAAATGCTTAGTTATCTCCCCTCTCCGAAACTCAAAAACATCATTGACCACTTTTGATCCTTTCATTATTTATAACACCTTTAAAAAATCCTGCATTTGACCTTAAATTCTAAGGGCCCCGAGTGGCCAAGTGTTCTAAAGCGCTTTCCATTACAGATCACTGCCATCTCACTTTTGTCTGCGTTGGTTCAAGTCTCAGATTCAGCCAATGTGGGTATTTGAGAAGCTTGTCAGTAGCTTCTCGTGGGTCGGTAGTTCTTTCCAGTTTTTTTCCTGGATTCTTCCTCCACCATTAATACTGGCCGCCATATATAGCCTATTGTGTGCTGAAAAATGGCATTATAACCATACAACAACAACAACAACAACCTTAAATTCTCTAAATAAAACAGTAAGTTAATCATTTACCTGTGCACACATTACCTATTCTTTAAGAAGTGTAATCTGATTACTAAGCCATCCATCATCATACTGCTCATTGAACATACAGAATTTTTCTTGACCCCTGTTCTGGCTGGTTTCTCTAATGTGTTGATAAAATGCAGTATGTATTAATGTTTATACTGACATGAGACTGCATGAAACTGAATTCCAGTATGTATTAATGTTTATACTGACACGAGACTGCATTCTAGTATGTATTAATGTTTATACTGACACGAGACTGCATTACAGTATATTAATGTTTATACTGACACAAGACTGCATTCTAGTATGTATTAATGTTTATACTGACATGAGACTGCATTCCAGTATATTAATGTTTATACTGACACAAGACTGCATTCTAGTATGTATTAATGTTTATACTGACACAAGACTGCATTCTAGTATGTATTAATGTTTATACTGACATGAGACTGCATTCCAGTATGTATTAATGTTTATACTGACATGAGACTGCATTACAGTATATTAATGTTTATACTGACACAAGACTGCATTCTAGTATGTATTAATGTTTATACTGACATGAGACTGCATTCCAGTATATTAATGTTTATACTGACACGAGACTGCATTCCAGTATGTATTAATGTTTATACTGACACAAGACTGCATTCTAGTATGTATTAATGTTTATACTGACATGAGACTGCATTCCAGTATATTATTGTTTATACTGACATGAGACTGCATTCCAGTATATATTAATGTTTATACTGACACAAGACTGCATTCTAGTATATATTAATGTTTATACTGACATGAGACTGCATTCCAGTATATATTAATGTTTATACTGACAAAAGACTGCATTCTAGTATGTATTAATGTTTATACTGACATGAGACTGCATTCAAGTATATATTAATGTTTATACTGACACAAGACTGCATTCTAGTATGTATTAATGTTGATACTGACATGAGACTGCATTACAGTATATTAATGTTTATACTGACACAAGACTGCATTCCAGTATGTATTAATGTTTATACTGACATGAGACTGCATTCCAGTATATATTAATGTTTATACTGACACAAGACTGCATTCTAGTATGTATTAATGTTTATACTGACATGAGACTGCATTCCAGTATGTATTAATGTTTATACTGACACAAGACTGCATTACAGTATGTATTAATGTTTATACTCACATGAGACTGCATTACAGTATATTAATGTTTATACTGACAT
This sequence comes from Unio delphinus, assembly GCA_029339505.1. NCBI lineage: Eukaryota > Metazoa > Mollusca > Bivalvia > Unionida > Unionidae > Unio > Unio delphinus. The sequence continues at coordinate 2,866,099 of JAQISU010000254.1, read as the reverse complement.
AAGACTGCATTCCAGTATGTATTAATGTTTATACTGACATGAGACTGCATTCCAGTATATATTAATGTTTATACTGACACATGACTGCATTCTAGTATATATTAATGTTTATGCTGATACAAGACAGCATTCCAGTATGTATTAATGTTTATACTGACACAAGACTGCATTCCAGTATGTGTTAATGTTTATACTGACACAAGACTGCATTCCAGTATGTTAATGTTTATACTGACATGAGACTGCATTCCAGTATATTAATGTTTATACTGACACAAGACTGCATTCTAGTATGTATTAATGTTTATACTGACATGAGACTGCATTCCAGTATGTATTAATATTTATACTGACACAAGACTGCATTCTAGTATGTATTAATGTTTATACTGACACGAGACTGCATTCTAGTATGTATTAATGTTTATACTGACATGAGACTGCATTCTAGTATGTATTGTTTATACTGACATGAGACTGCATTCTTGAATGTATTAATGTTTATACTTACATGAGACTGCATTCTAGAATGTATTAATGTTTATACTGACATGAGACTGCATTCTAGTATGTATTAATGTTTATACTGACATGAGACTGCATTCTTGAATGTATTAAAGTTTATGCTGACATGAGACTGCATTCTAGTATATTAATGTTTATACTGACACAAGACTGCATTCTAGTCTGTATTAATGTTTATACTGACATGAGACTGCATTAAAGTATATTAATTGTTAATACTGACACAAGACTGCATTACAGTATATTAATGTTTATACTGACACAAGACTGCATTCTAGTATGTATTAATGTTTATACTGACATGAGACTGCATTACAGTATATTAATGTTTATACTGACACAAGACTGCATTCTAGCATGTATTAATGTTTATACTGACATGAGACTGCATTACAGTATATTAATGTTTATATTGACACAAGACTGCATTCTAGTATGTATTAATGTTTATACTGACACGAGACTGCATTCTAGTATGTATTAATGTTTATACTGACATGAGACTGCATTCCAGTATGTATTAATGTTTATACTGACACAAGACTGCATTCTTGTATGTATTAATGTTTATACTGACACAAGACTGCATTCTAGTATGTATTAATGTTTATACTGACACGAGACTGCATTCTTGAATGTATTAATGTTTATACTGACATGAGACTGCTTTCTAGAATGTATTAATGTTTATACTGACATGAGACTGCATTCCAGTATATTAATGTTTATACTGACATGAGACTGCATTCCAGTATATTAATGTTTATACTGACACAAGACTGCATTCTAGTATGTATTAATGTTTATACTGACATGAGACTGCATTCTAGAATGTATTAATGTTTATACTGACATGAGACTGCATTCCAGTATATTAATGTTTATACTGACACGAGACTGCATTCTAGTATGTATGAATGTTTATACTGACACGAGACTACATTCTTGAATGTATTAATGTTTATACTGACATGAGACTGCATTCTTGAATGTATTAATGTTTATACTGACATGAGACTGCATTCCAGTATATTAATGTTTATACTGACATGAGACTGCATTCCAGTATATTAATGTTTATACTGACATGAGACTGCATTACAGTATATTAATATTTATACTGACACAAGACTGCATTCTAGTATGTATTAATGTTTATACTGACATGAGACTGCATTCCAGTATGTATTAATGTTTATACTGACACAAGTCTGCATTCCAGTATGTATTAATGTTTATACTGACATGAGACTGCATTACAGTATATTAATGTTTATATTGACACAAGACTGCATTCTAGTATGTATTAATGTTTATACTGACACGAGACTGCATTCTAGTATGTATTAATGTTTATACTGACATGAGACTGCATTCCCGTATGTATTAATGTTTATACTGACACAAGACTGCATTCTTGTATGTATTAATGTTTATACTGACACAAGACTGCATTCTAGTATGTATTAATGTTTATACTGACACGAGACTGCATTCTTGAATGGATTAATGTTTATACTGACATGAGACTGCATTCTAGAATGTATTAATGTTTATACTGACATGAGACTGCATTCTAGTATGTATTAATGTTTATACTGACATGAGACTGCATTCTTGAATGTATTAAAGTTTATGCTGACATGAGACTGCATTCTAGTATATTAATGTTTATACTGACACAAGACTGCATTCTAGTCTGTATTAATGTTTATACTGACATGAGACTGCATTAAAGTATATTAATTGTTAATACTGACACAAGACTGCATTACAGTATATTAATGTTTATACTGACACAAGACTGCATTCTAGTATGTATTAATGTTTATACTGACATGAGACTGCATTACAGTATATTAATGTTTATACTGACACAAGACTGCATTCTAGTATGTATTAATGTTTATACTGACATGAGACTGCATTACAGTATATTAATGTTTATATTGACACAAGACTGCATTCTAGTATGTATTAATGTTTATACTGACACGAGACTGCATTCTAGTATGTATTAATGTTTATACTGACATGAGACTGCATTCCAGTATGTATTAATGTTTATACTGACACAAGACTGCATTCTTGTATGTATTAATGTTTATACTGACACAAGACTGCATTCTAGTATGTATTAATGTTTATACTGACACGAGACTGCATTCTTGAATGTATTAATGTTTATACTGACATGAGACTGCTTTCTAGAATGTATTAATGTTTATACTGACATGAGACTGCATTCCAGTATATTAATGTTTATACTGACATGAGACTGCATTCCAGTATATTAATGTTTATACTGACACAAGACTGCATTCTAGTATGTATTAATGTTTATACTGACACGAGACTGCATTCTAGAATGTATTAATGTTTATACTGACATGAGACTGCATTCCAGTATATTAATGTTTATACTGACACGAGACTGCATTCTAGTATGTATGAATGTTTATACTGACACGAGACTACATTCTTGAATGTATTAATGTTTATACTGACATGAGACTGCATTCTTGAATGTATTAATGTTTATACTGACATGAGACTGCATTCCAGTATATTAATGTTTATACTGACATGAGACTGCATTCCAGTATATTAATGTTTATACTGACATGAGACTGCATTACAGTATATTAATATTTATACTGACAAAAGACTGCATTCTAGTATGTATTAATGTTTATACTGACATGAGACTGCATTCCAGTATGTATTAATGTTTATACTGACACAAGTCTGCATTCCAGTATGTATTAATGTTTATACTGACATGAGACTGCATTACAGTATATTAATGTTTATATTGACACAAGACTGCATTCTAGTATGTATTAATGTTTATACTGACACGAGACTGCATTCTAGTATGTATTAATGTTTATACTGACATGAGACTGCATTCCCGTATGTATTAATGTTTATACTGACACAAGACTGCATTCTTGTATGTATTAATGTTTATACTGACACAAGACTGCATTCTAGTATGTATTAATGTTTATACTGACACGAGACTGCATTCTTGAATGTATTAATGTTTATACTGACATGAGACTGCATTCTAGAATGTATTAATGTTTATACTGACATGAGACAGCATTCCAGTATATTAATGTTTATACTGACATGAGACTGCATTACAGTATATTAATGTTTATACTGACACAAGACTGCATTCTAGTATGTATTAATGTTTATACTGACACGAGACTGCATTCTAGAATGTATTAATGTTTATACTGACATGAGACTGCATTCCAGTATATTAATGTTTATACTGACACGAGACTGCATTCTAGTATGTATGAATGTTTATACTGACATGAGACTGCATTCTTGAATGTATTAATGTTTATAGTGACATGAGACTGCATTCTTGAATGTATTAATGTTTATACTGACATGAGACTGCATTCCAGTATATTAATGTTTATACTGACATGAGACTGCATTCCAGTATATTAATGTTTATACTGACATGAGACTGCATTACAGTATATTAATATTTATACTGACACAAGACTGCATTATAGTATGTATTAATGTTTATACTGACACAAGACTGCATTCTAGTATGTATTAATGTTTATACTGACAGAAGACTGCATTCTAGTCTGTATTAATGTTTATACTGACATGAGACTGCATTCCAGTATGTATTAATGTTTATACTGACACAAGACTGCATTCCAGTATGTATTAATGTTTATACTGACACAAGACTGCATTCCAGTATGTATTAATGTTTATAATGACACAAGACTGCATTCCAGTATGTATTAATGTTTATACTGACATGAGACTGCATTACAGTATATTAATGTTTATATTGACACAAGACTGCATTCTAGTATGTATTAATGTTTATACTGACACGAGACTGCATTCTAGTATGTATTAATGTTTATACTGACATGAGACTGCATTACAGTATATTAATGTTTATACTGACACAAGACTGCATTCTAGTATGTATTAATGTTTATACTGACATGAGACTGCATTACAGTATATTAATGTTTATATTGACACAAGACTGCATTCTAGTATGTATTAATGTTTATACTGACACGAGACTGCATTCTAGTATGTATTAATGTTTATACTGACATGAGACTGCATTCCAGTATGTATTAATGTTTATACTGACACAAGACTGCGTTCTTGTATGTATTAATGTTTATACTGACACAAGACTGCATTCTAGTATGTATTAATGTTTATACTGACATGAGACTGCATTCTTGAATGTATTAATGTTTATACTGACATGAGACTGCATTCTAGAATGTATTAATGTTTATACTGACATGAGACTGCATTCCAGTATATTAATGTTTATACTGACATGAGACTGCATTACAGTATATTAATGTTTATACTGACACAAGACTGCATTCCAGTATGTATTAATGTTTATACTGACACGAGACTGCATTCTAGAATGTATTAATGTTTATACTGACATGAAACTGCATTCCAGTATATTAATGTTTATACTGACACGAGACTGCATTCTAGTATGTATGAATGTTTATACTGACACGAGACTACATTCTTGAATGTATTAATGTTTATACTGACATGAGACTGCATTCTTGAATGTATTAATGTTTATACTGACACAAGACTGCATTCTAGTATGTATTAATGTTTATACTGACATGAGACTGCATTACAGTATATTAATGTTTATATTGACACAAGACTGCATTCTAGTATGTATTAATGTTTATACTGACACGAGACTGCATTCTAGTATGTATTAATGTTTATACTGACATGAGACTGCATTCCAGTATGTATTAATGTTTATACTGACACAAGACTGCATTCTTGTATGTATTAATGTTTATACTGACACAAGACTGCATTCTAGTATGTATTAATGTTTATACTGACACGAGACTGCATTCTAGAATGTTTTAATGTTTATACTGACATGAGACTGCATTCCAGTATATTAATGTTTATACTGACACGAGACTGCATTCTAGTATGTATGAATGTTTATACTGACATGAGACTGCATTCCAGTATATTAATGTTTATACTGACATGAGACTGCATTCCACTATGTATTAATGTTTATACTGACACAAGACTGCATTCTAGTATGTATTAATGTTTATACTGACAGAAGACTGCATTCTAGTCTGTATTAATGTTTATACTGACATGAGACTGCATTCCAGTATGTATTAATGTTTATACTGACACAAGACTGCATTCCAGTATGTATTAATGTTTATACTGACACAAGACTGCATTCCAGTATGTATTAATGTTTATAATGACACAAGACTGCATTCCAGTATGTATTAATGTTTATACTGACACGAGACTGCATTCCAGTATGTATTAATGTTTATACTGACACAGGACTGCATTCTAGAATGTATTAATGTTTATACTGACACAAGACTGCATGCCAGTATGTATTAATGTTTATATTGACACATGACTGCATTCTAGAATGTATTAATGTTTATACTGACACGAGACTGTATGCCAGTATGTATTAATGTTTATACTGACACAAGACTGTATTCTAGAATGTATTAATGTTTATACTGACACGAGACTGCATGCCAGTATGTATTAATGTTTATACTGACACATGACTGCATTCTAGAATGTATTAATGTTTATACTGACACGAGACTGTATGCCAGTATGTATTAATATTTATACTGACACAAGACTGCATTACAGAATGTATTAATGTTTATACTGACATGAGACTGCATTCTAGAATGTATTAATGTTTATACTGACACGCGACTGCATTCCAGTATGTATTAATTTTTATACTGACACAAGACTGCATTCTAGAATGTATCAATGTTTATACTGACATGAGACTGCATTCCAGTATGTATTAATGTTTATACCGACAAGAGACTGCATTACAGTATGTATTAATGTTTATACTGACATGAGACCGCATTCCAGTATGTATTAATGTTTATGCTGACATGAGACTGCATTCCAGTATGTATTAATGTTTATACTGACACGAGACTGCATTCCAGTATGTATTAATGTTTATACTGACACGAGACTGCATTCCAGTATGTATTAATGTTTATACTGACACAAGACTGCATTCCAGTATGTATTAATGTTTATACTGACACAAGACTGCATTCCAGTATGTATTAATGTTTATACTGACACGAGACTGCATTCCAGTATGTATTAATGTTTATACTGACACGAGACTGCATTACAGTATATATTAATGTTTATACTGACACAAGACTGCATTCCCGTATGTATTAATGTTTATACTGACATGAGACTGCATTCCAGTATGTATTAATGTTTATACTGACACGAGACTGCATGCCATTATGTCCTAATGTTTATACTGACACGAGACTGCATGATCTCGTGTCTAATGGCTAGTGCAATGAGAATATCAAAGGTTCAAAAGCAAATCTTCTTACTCTGTACCTTATCTATCTATCTTGATAGATGACTTATTGATCTTTTCTAATGAAAACACATGCAGATTAGCAAATTAATATCTCCAATAGACTTAAGCAAATAACTGTGCTGACATTGGTAATATCTGGTTGTAGTGTCAGCCTAACTTCTTGTTCAAAGCAGACACAAGTTATCAACAAGTGTTGCCTTTGGTTCGTTGAAAAAAGAAGAAGAAAACCTTGCAAGTTTAATATAAAATTTACATATGTCAGGGTCAACACTGGATTTAAATTTGAGGTGATGTGAATTTTTTCTTCGTTAAAATAGGGTGACATCACAGACATTAATTTCTGTGGATTGCACCAAATCCCTTTGTACCATTCACCAAAAGTAGACTGGTATCTGTGGTTCAGAATCAGACCTCAATGGTACCTTGCAAATTTACGTGTGTACGAACTGCCAATGCATTCAATCACATGTAAATTAGACACTTTGAACTTTTCGCTCTTTGATTTTTGTGCCTTGGTGATCACACCCCAATAAAATCGGTGTGCTCCCTATAGCGCTGGTTTTAAAATTCGAGTAGGCAGGTCAGTTCATATTTTTTTAATACATTTTATATATCAATTACAATGTGATTTTTTTATATTTTTGTTTGTTTTTGACCATGGGGAAAAAAAAGAGCTAGGTTTAGCAATGAGAAACGGGGATAGTCAGCCAACCAGAAACAGATTTTTTGTAGCCTCGTTTAATGATTACTTTTACTGAGTTTTTCTAGTTGGATTGAGTTTGGAGGGATTCACTTCCAGTATGTCATAGTGAATATGTTACAGGTCAAACAGTGAATAATATTTATTTGTAAAATGATTATCTCGGTGTTTATGTCGTACAAAATTATAAGGTCATCTCAATTGATGTATTAAACAGAGGGGAAAAAAACTTTGAAGCAGCAATACAGTATAACGTGCCTGCTGAACTGTAAACCAGCAAGATGCAATAGGATCTTTGATTTACTCCAGAAGGTGATAACTCCCACAGTTTGTTTTGCAGCATTTAACTCCCCCTCCCAAAAAAAAAATATTTTTTTTGTGTTTCCTATTGCACTGGTTTTAAAATTTGGATAGGTAGGTATGGTTTATATTTTGTTTAAACATTATATATATATATATATTATAATGATTTGTATATATAATGTACTTAGCATTTCAAGTACTGGGCTAAACCTGCTGAGATAGATGCATAAAAAATTTTTGGGAATTAGTTTTGGTTGAATTTTTTACATTTGAATAAAAATTTTAAAAACATTGGGAAGGAGGGGGGCTAATCTGATTAATATCTGACCTCCACTGTCCTAGGTGAAGATCTGAAAGTGACTGCTTAGGGGTCATGTTCTGGTGACCTTTGTCATTATCATAACTACTAATTTTATATCAGCCACTCAGATAAAGTCTTTTAACTTTGTGTTTGGGAGACTGAACAGTATAGCTGAAGAGCATCGGTCTGAAAGCTGCATTTCAAATTGGCTTATTCAAAGGTCACCATAACATGATTACTAAGCCTTCTCAGTCAGATCTTCATTTATATCAGCAGAAATCTTATTTTAATCAGATTGATCAGTTGCTTTACATGTATTCGTATTACTTTCAGTGAAATTTCCCATGTTTCCCAGCAAAATTTTGATCACTCAAATTTAGAAATTGAGCCTGTTTTTAAAAAATGAGACTGCTTCTGTAGTTTGATATCATCAATACCTTTTATTATAGTTAGTAAACCAGTCTAGTGATAAGAAGCAAAAGAAGATTAAGAACATTCGAATTTGAGAAATAATGACAGATTTTTTTCCCCTGCCCCATCCACTCTTTTTTAGTAATAAAGTACTTATTATTTTAGCACACTGCATGGAAATGTATGATGCAGGAAATAATATTTTTGTCTGCATCAATGAATAATGAAGTTTATTATTATTATTATTATTATTATTATTATTATTATTATTATTTTGAAAAGATTTGATGCTCCAGTGGCTTAATTTAGTGGTTAGAACATGCACATTTGATGCAGGAGGTCCTGACTTTGAACTGAGTCATACCAAGACTAAAAAAATGGTACTAGTAGCTGCCATGCTCGGTGCTCAGCATTAAGAGGTTAGTGCCAGGACTGGTCAGCTGAAATGATGGGTATCAATATATTTTAAGATGAACATCCTAAAGTCAAATTAATAATTTAGGAACAGTTTATGTATAATTTCATCATTGAAGCTGCAAAATCTGTTGAAAGTTTTAAAGAAAAATGACTTGCATATAAATGATTTGTTCTACTTTAGGTGTTATTAGCTCTACTGGTAATGTTTCCTTTTGTCTATTCCTTTACCACAAGTTTGTTATAGTTACTTCTCCTGGACTGCTTCAAGAATTATTGTGAAATGTTACATATATTTATCCCTTGGTCCAGGTAGTTAAAAATGAAAATGGGGCTGCTCAGACATCCAATATGGCTACCACAGTAGCCATGTTAAATATCTTATACTTACTTATCCTGGCAAGTATGGCCACCATTTCAGACATCTTGGAAATATTTTTATTGCTGTACTCCCTGAATAAAAAGTCATGTGGAAATTGTATTTTACCAGAAGTCATTTTGGGATCTTGAGTTGGTCCTAAACAAAAATAGCGCTATTTAGATATCCAAATATAGCCACTTTAGCAGTCATCTTGAAATCTAATTTTATGTTACTTGTTCTCCATGAATGGTCATATCAACTTGTGGTTTTAATAATTCTTCTAAAGATTTCTTACTTGGGCACTTTGGAATAATGCCAGAAGTCTGAAAACAACAAATTCAAATCAAATGCAGTGTTTATTATATGAAACACAGTATTTTCAGTTAACACAAACTAAAATGCAAATATGGTTTGTTTGGTCTTGCACAAAAATGGAAGCAATATTATAACAACTAGTGAATACCCATGGTGAAATTCTTTAGTGCACACTTCATTTTGCAGAGATTAATATTTAATTTAATATTTTCAGATCATTTAAATCTAATGCAGATACAGAAATACCTGTTTTGAAAGACCACTGCTTATGAGAGACCACCTGTCTTGAGAGACCATATTTGTTTGGCAAAAGAGGTGGTTATTCAAGACATGTTTTACTGTACTAGTATTGTATTTGTGATGAGTTGGATAAACACCATATATCCCATATATATATTTCTGTATTTAAATTGATGATATTTTATACTTACTGCAAAAAATATAGTTTCATTATTACCCCAAGATTTATCCAATTTTTTTTAATATGTTGCACTTATAAGACAACTCCAACTCTGAATCAGTTTTCAGTAAAAATTATCAATATATACGGCATAGTACTTTGCTAGCTAAACTTGTTAAGCTCCTAGAAATTATTTTACAGAGTATAAACTGTGATAGTTGTGTTTGCTGCATTCATCCTGTTATTTATATGACTTCACACAATGGTGAATGGGGGCAAATACTTGATTCAGTTGTGTTTTGGGGCTTAATGCCATTTTCAGTACATGATAGGATCAGATAGGCTATACATGGCAACCAGTACCAATGGTTGAGGAAGAACCTGTGACAAACCTAGAAAGAACCACTGACCCATGGGAAGCTACTGGCAAGCTTTCTCACATAACCACATTGGCCAAGCAACACACAGACGGAGGTACAATGCCAGTAATTGGTAAAAGTTAGACCACACAGCCTTCTGGGACCCGCATGGTTCAGTTCTGGGACACGCATGGTTCAGTTCTGGGACACGCATGGTTCAGTTCTGGGACCCGCATGGTTCAGTTATTTATCTACCAGTACATATTTAAGAAATTCAAAGCACATGTTTCATGAATAATGTATGCATCAGAATAAATATATAATCGACACGCTAGATGATTATATGCATCTCAGTCTGCACAATACCATTACAATAAAAAGACGTTGATATTTTGTCTTTTTTGTTTTGCTCATAGATTAGTTGCAGTCTGTAACGATTACCAGAGTCATGAAAACTGGTGTTTTAATTTTAGGCTTAACCATGTAGTTGTCTTGAAATTATTATTTTACAAATATCATCACTGAGTTTGAAAACTGAGAAAAGTCAATTCTCCCACCAAATAAAATTGGAAGAAGTGAGAAGCCTTCACTGAGAAGTGATAATTTTATTTGTTTGTTGGAAGAATTGATGCTTGTAATGTTCATGCTACATGTCTGCAGAATGATGCCCCAGTGCTAGACATAACTATGAACTGCCTCACTGCAGACATTGTAGTGATGCAACTGAAATTCTTTTATAGCTATGTTAAAAATCCCAATCACACATATAATTACAGAATGATTAGTTTGACCTGTAATAAAAATTAAATACATGTACGATATTTTATATTAGGATTTTTTAAATTTTGCCACCCTTTTTACTATATTCAGTTACTATATGTATTGAGCACACATAAAACAAGAAGGAAATGCATCACTTTCTAACTAGAATTAAGTTAATCATGAATATTTCTTATTTTCACCAATGTTGTTGAAATGTTCAGTTGTTTTGATCACCAGGTACGGTTAAAGATAACAAGCCCCTTCCCACCCTTCTCAGAAAGACGTAATAAGAGTTATCTTAAAATGTCATATAGTGTTTGTCCACCTTGTTGTGCAGATGTGGGAATAATATTTCAAACTTTTTATTAAGTGGTTATTGATTTCTCGACAGAAATAAGGACACTGACTATTTTAGATTACTTGTATATATATTGTTATATTTGTTCTTGTTTGACTGATGAAGAAAATGAGGAAAAGATACTTTAGTAGCATTTAGTAGCATAAAACTATTCTTGTATCTGTTAGTCATCATAAAAATAGAAGTCTGTATGAATATTGCACCAGTTAATTTTAGCCTTGTGACCATGTTTTTACACTGTCATGGCCAATACTGCCACGTCATTAGTACCTTCAGTACTTTGATCAGGATGAAAATTGGAATGCAGAATGAAAGTGTATTAGTATTATACTGGTAAGCTATACATTGTATGTCATATAGGCTTAGTGAACATTACAGCCAGAGACTTCTGTACCAGATACAGAAACTGAATTACCGGTACATTTTGAAGTATTTATAATGAAACTTGCAGATTTATTTTGTATAGTACTTATTTAAAAGCAGATTGGTTGATGACAAATTTCAAAGTTCAAAGAATGCAGTAATTTCATGAGATTTAAATATAATGATGTTAGATATAATTGTTAAGGTGTAATTAAAAAAATTTGTGGTGGTTAAGGTGGAGTAATCATGCTTGTACATGGAGTTGTTGGCCACAATAAAGTATATGAGATTGTGCCTATTATGTTGTTATTATTATGTTGTTATTAGGTTTAACGCCATTTTTCAGCACAAGATAGGCTATACATGACAACCAGTATTATAGGTGGAGGAAGAATCCGGGAAAACACCGGAAAGAACCATCGACTCCCGAGAAGCTTTCTCACATACCCACATTAGCTGAACCCGACATTTGAACCCTGTAATGCAGACAGAGGTGAGATGACAGTGATCCATAACGATGAGCGCTTTGCACTTTAGATCACTTAGGGTCACACTTATTATGTTGTTCCTGACTATAATGATGACATTTTATAACTTGCTGACAAATTTATTTTAAAAATTAATGAAAGATGTCTAATTTCTAATTGGGGATTAAAATGGGGCATATCGCCATCGGTTAAATATATGTTTTCAAACTATGTTGGAATACCACTTCCAGCAAGTTAATACAGAATTTCTTTTTTCATAGGGATTTTCCCTAAAAAAGTAATTCATACCTTTGCCCCATTATTAGGATGAAACTTTAGTTTAAAGGGGATTATGCTGTTTTTATTTTTTGAGCAGACCTCTGCTCAATTTCCCTCCCTTGTAAGGTTTGGAACACTTAGCACTGCTATTAATTGGTTAAATTAGACCCTTAATTTTGTACTGATACTTATGCATGGTTTGGTTCTGATTGCACCTCTTCATAAAATCATGCAATTGACAAGTAGGCAGGTCTGTATGCAATACATCAGTGTACATTTTAGATAACTATATTTCTATTGGGTCATCAGTTATGGTCAGTTGAAGGTGTCTTTTTTGGACATGTACAGATTATTTTGGAATCAGATGTCTGACAAATTGTAAATCCATGTGAAGTAACCCATGCAAACCTTGTGTCACCATTTCAAATTTATACCTGTGTTTCTTCAATCAAATCCAGCTAATAAATAGATCTGACTTTCGCTCATTAAATAGCTTTCTTTGTTGTAGTCATGTGACTTGACATGACAAATATTATCTGTCATTTTGTTAAACAATTATAATTATGTGGTAAATGAAGAGAATGAGAAATACACCATAGCAGGTAATTTTGGAATATATTTGGAATATTTATTCCTGTTGTCTGTAAATGCTTACCTCCTAAGTGCATATGACAGTTGCCTGACAATCCAAGGACACTTGAGTCAGGTCACATGACCAAATCAAATAAACTTTAAAATAAGCAAATGTGTAAAAGTTGCGTGTGATTGGTAGCAGGGTCTGATGGAACAGCCATATATTGCTGTGAAATTCAAAATGGTGACAGGAGGTAGTATTGTCTAAATCCAAAAGGATTTGTAAGCCGTCAATCATAGGATTTATTCCTGAAATATTCAGTATAAAAGTCCTCTTCATCCAATTATAACTCTAGAGTCGCAAGAGATACCAGCATTCATGTCTAAAATGCACACCAATGTTTTGGGGATAGATTTGTCAGCTTCATGATTTTATGAACAGGTGAGATCAGACCCAAAACTGAAAACTGTCCCTCAGTATCAGTACAGGCTTGGGGGAAGATTGTCAGACAACACTACCACTTATTGCAAGTAATTTACTAAGTTTTAAAAATTTAATTATTATGCTAGTTAAATGAATGTGGATGTATTTACAGGACAGCATAAATGGATGGACATAGTGAGGATTTAGTTCCAGAGCACCAGCATCTCTGGGCACATGGCCAACACAAGCGGGCAGAGAAGCAAAAGGATATCTGGCATGCAAAAGTGCCCTGTCAGTGGAATATACCATCTGAACCTGAGAATTCTGTGGAGAAGGCAACATACAGAAAATATCTTGTTCTTGCCAAGATCACACGAAGGTCATGGCCATCATCAGCTTTGTCCAGATGGTGAGTCAGATAATTTTGTCACAGGTGCCCTGGATTTTTAAAAAACAACAATTGCCACTTTCCAAACTTGTAGCTTTTCACTCATGTAGAATGCACAATTTTCACAATATATCTTGACCAGTTCTAAAAGTCCTTGAACAGTCCTAACCTTGCCCAACTCCTATTCCATGGTTTGGTTGCTTTCTGAATAAACATTGTGCCATAGATATCCAATATGGTGGACAGGGCAGCTGCATTGAAAAATCTTGTTATAGTTAATAGTGTCAATCTTGTTAATAGCATATGTAAATGGAAAAGGAAAACTGCCATTTGTAGACTGGTTCACCTTTCCAATTTTTTTTTATAACAAAGCAAATATCATGCACTGATTATTATTATTATTATTATTATTATTATTATTATTATTATTATTATTATTATTACTGTATCAAGGTTCTTATATTTGAACTGTTCAACAAAGACATTAAATTAACACATGTATGTTCCCTCATATTTATATTCCATACACTCAGCTGGTTTTAATCAATTCTATAAATTATGTTAAATCACCAATGACTTGAAATAAACATTCATCTTGGTTTATTTTGTGCATCATGACAAAATCATATAAAAATGTCATATTATAAAACAGAAGACTAACTGTTAGGTCTTCTAAGGTGTCTAAATTAGACTTGGAAACAGCTGTTATTGGTTTAGAAACAATATGTGGATAGGCAAGCTGCTCAGCTTGACAAGATGCTCCCTTATGTGAGGGGCCTGTGATGAATGTGGAATCTGTATATTCTCAGTGATCCATGAACCAAAGCTTTGCCTGCTTTTACAGACATGCTTTAAATATTCTCAAAGATGAACTTTTTTCAGAAGATTTCAAACTTTACCTGTCTTATTGTCACAAAATAGTGAAGTCCATTTCTGCTGCAGTAACACATTCGCTCGACTTTCAATCCAAATAATAATAAAAAAATGAGTATAGTGAGTAAAAGATAGAAAAGAAATGTTTGCACATTGTCTCACATGATGTTTCTTTATCTAAGCAATGCCTTCCTTATAAAAGGAAATTTTAATTCCCATTCTTTTGGTTATGATTGATGTGTTTAATTTGGGTTCTAGAGAATGCATCTTGGCCTTACTTCTGTTACACACACGCAACAAATCTGCTAGCTCTGCTTAGTCATTTTCACTTCCTGGACTTCAAAGATAAATTTTAAGAAAAGAAAAGAACTAATAACTTTTTTAATTTTTAAAATTATATTTTGTATATTGTTCATATTACTTTCAGAAATTGGTATTGTCTAGTCTGGCAAAATTTATTTTCCCTATTTCAATGTATATATTTTAAGATAGTGTACTTTAGACTATTTTCAGGCTGATAATTTGAGCACATGGAAACAGCTCATTTTGGTCAGCCATGTGCTTAGATCAAATTCCACTAGTATCCAAAAAATATCCAAAGAAATTTCAACCACAGTTCATGAAAGTAAAATTGAGATAGGTCAACATTATTTCTGTTGTGCATGTTGTAAATGCAGTCATCTACATCTTACACAAGTCACACTCTCAGAAGTACATAGTATTTGCTGAGTGCCCCCTAAGGCAGAGAAACCATCATTTGGTTAGGAAAGACCTTTATATACATGACATTTATCTGGGAAATTTACCTGAAATTGGAATCACTATTGTGACCAGGTGATATTATATAAAGGTGATCTTTAGGGCAATTATATCCTACATGTACATATGGGCATCATAACGAGTTTTCACTTAAATTCCCAGGTGAAAATTTCCTCCTTCAGCTAATAATTTGAGGTGTTGATCAAAAGCAGCATGCATGCAGATTTGTGCTAATCAGGTTTCTTTTTCCATCATTTCAATTATTTTGCATCTATTTTTATATTGTATTTCACTTTTCTCCCCAGTTGTCACACTTTATTTTTTGTTGTACTTGTCTGCAGTTGTAATTATTTTGAATTTTGTTTGTATCTGGTGCATATATAAATTACTATTGCTGTCATATAAACACATCATGGCACTCTGGTATGGTAAGTTATACCATTTACAATTTTGTTCTGTTTTTTGTTTGTTTGTTGTTTTAAAATTATTTATCTTAGCATTCAGCAGTACCACATTAAGATGGCAAATGTGGATATAAAACTTAATGACACACCAGTCCGCAGGCATCAAGTGCAAGTTCTTGGATGGCTGTTACATGAGTAGATGATATGTCAGATTTTGATAAAAGCTCATACAGATGCTGGAAGATTGAAACAACCTGGTTTTCATTGTGGGCTGTAGTGTATGTGGCTAATGACACTTCCTGACTTTAATAAAGCTGTAAACTCACTGATTCCATGATGGATCACATGTACTTTTTGTTGCATGAATATTGCTAGATCGTCAATGCCAGGTAGGATTATGTGCACTTTCCTGATACAAAATGTTGCAGACACCCAAGAGCATGGGCTGCCTTTTATTTGGAATTTAAGTGTGGTCTGTGAATCTTCCTCATTCATTAATGGGGTTGAGGTCTGTAATTCTCAGATCTCAGTTCCAGGATAGGGATATCTTTGCCAAAAAATATTGAATCTCTACAGGCACATAATGATTGGTTAGAAAAAAATTTGATTTTAAGTTGACACTTTACCAAAATTACAGTTTTGTTTCTATACAGAGTTTCAGTTGGTTGAAGATTGATGGTTGCTGAGCAATGCCAAGTTTAGTTCAACTACCAGTTTAGTTTTTCTTAAAGAAACAAATGTGTTATAACATTTGGCTGAATAGGATTCAACATTTTCATTTTCTTAAAGAAACTGAATCCCGTGTTCATCTAACTTCTGTTTCTCACTGGTGCCATTGCTCTCTCTTCAAAGAATCAAAATAGTGTGGAAACAGAGTTTGAAAAACACAACTATTAGATTGTATCTGGATTTACTTTGAAATGGAAAAAGGCAATTGGAGTACAAATAAAGCAGTTAGACTCAAATCTGTATAGTGTAATCAAATTGTGCAGCCAAGTATTCCTCCAGATTTCCTGCTAAAATTGTTTAGACAGAGCTCCAGATGATTGATTTCTAGGCAGTAGGACCCCCCCCCCCCACATATCCGATTGACATCTTGTATTCTCAGACTGGCATCATATTATGGAGTTCTTTTGTTTGATTCACAAATTTAACTTTGGATATTAGAAATAATAATGCCAGCTTATCATATATGATATTCAACAGCATGTTAATTCATAAATCGTAATGTTATACTCTCTAAAAAGAACAAGCCATCACTGGATGCATTTCAGTTATACTTTCATGTGACATCAAAGTTCACATTCTGATTTTTAATTTAAGAATGGACATACAGTGGAAAGTACTACTTGGCTATGTTTCTTAACTACAGTGGTTCCCAAACCCTTTTTTGGCTGCAACCCTAAAAATTAGTTTTTCTGAGTAAAATGACACAGTTTCCACATTTTAATAAGTTTTGTCACCATCAAAACAAGAAATCCTGGGACCCTCCAGAACGTCCTTGCAACTATATCCAGAGTCACAACCTGAGGTTGTTAACCATGGGTTTACTGGGAAGTGAAACTCTCTCCCACAAATGAGGGGCCCCCGAGTGGCAGAGTGGTCTGAAACGCTTTCCGTTATGGATCACTGCCATCTCACCGCTGCCTGCATGGGTTCGAGTCTAAGATTCGGGTAATGTAGTTTAGTGAGAAAGCTTGTAAGTAGCTTCTCGTGGGTTGGTGGTTCTTTCTGGGTTCTTCCTCCGCCAATAATACTGGCCGCCATGTATAGCCTATCATGTGCTGAAAAATGGCATTAAACCCTAAAACAACAACAACTCTCCCACAACTAAATTTAGCTAAAGAAAGATGTTATTATTTTTCATTTTCATGTTTTAATTACAGCTAGAATAGGGATACATTATGACACAGACTGGTTCTGTTTCAGTGTTGGTTATCCTTTTTATGCCATATTAAGAGACTCATACTATGATCAGATTTACCTTTCCTTTTTACAGCTTTACAATGGCAAAGAGGGAGACTTAATACTTGATGCAACCCAATTATTGTTTCTAGCCTTGTGAGAGTGACCCAATAAAAAAAATTCCAGGTTATTTTTTAAAAAATTGTGCTCTATGACCATCTTAAGAATTAAGAACTTTTGAGTTAAAAAAATACATGGGTTTGTCAAGAATTTCATGCTTTTTAAATGATGTACATTGTGTCTAATTGGTCCACAATTGTTTTTTTTAAATTATGTGAAAAACGTGTCCTGTAAAGAAAAACTTGTCCTTTAAAACCATGCTGACCAGCATCATTGGATTCTCTCAATGCTGAGACACCAATGACTGAACTATTTCCACACAATTCCATGTTGGTTTGGGCTTGAGTACACGTATGAAATAGATTAAGTATAATAATACATTGACTTGGATTTATAGTAAATAACCACTGCTTCTCTAATAATAATAATAATAATAATAATAATAATAATAATAATAATAATAATAATTGAATTGTTATTATTGATATTATTATTATTATTATTATTATTATTATTATTATTATTATTATTATTATTTTGCAAACCTTTATCAATTTCAATAGTTATAGTTGTGCTAATAATGCATCCTGTGATTTTAAACCTAACATGTCTCAAATTCAGATGTCATGGAGTTTAAAAAAAAATGACAGATTTGGATTTTAAAATTGCATTTTTCTAAAAAGCATATTTTCTAAGCCAAACAGTTTTTGGTTCTGTTCATTATGGGAACTGCTTAACGATGGAATCCTCAGTTTACTATTATGTTGTTAATAATTTAATAATGCACTTTTCCTAATGAAGTTGTTTGTTATTCTGTTTAAATAACATTTGTTTTCAAAA
Organism: Unio delphinus; assembly: GCA_029339505.1. NCBI lineage: Eukaryota > Metazoa > Mollusca > Bivalvia > Unionida > Unionidae > Unio > Unio delphinus. Next base: position 2,847,041 of record JAQISU010000254.1, on the reverse strand, counting down.
CGTCCAAGATGTTAAAGATTGTTCCAGCTGTTTCAACACCCATCACAATTGTACGCTAAAAATCGGTGAAACGTCACTGCTTTTTGTTTTCTTGATGAGTCTGGTTCCCATAGTAGTGTTTAATAGCAACTTGCCGAATCAGGGCAGGGAACTAGACTGTTGGTACACGTGACCAAACAAGATTCTTTTCTTTTTCAAAAACATGCAACATTTATTTTGCGAGACAATCGTCTATGTCGAAACTCAATTTTTAATTTGTTCAATTAGTACAATATTGATGTCATGATTTCATTGGAAGTAATAATGAAACTTCTTATCATCCTCGAGGATATATCTAAGTGCCAGTTCAAGAATTCTCAGAAATTTGCTTGCCCACAATAGTCTGTATCTGTGAAATCAAATTCTTTGTTTGATGAAGTATTCATTATGCTTGGCTGCCTTGCTGTCTCTGATCACATGAAAGAGTTTATTAATTTAAGGTAATTTATGTTGCAAACATTTTATAAGAGTGTTTGAATGATCAAATGAAGTGAATTCACCCGAAATACATCTGGAGCCGCGAAATTTTATGTCTGTAAGTTTTTCATGCTTTTAAAGTTTTCTTTTATTCCACTTCCTTTATTTTATTCAAAAGACCTAAATAATGTGATAATACAAAGGAAGCCAGCTTTTAATTCAGTGCAACAATACAACAAATACTTCCTGTGTTATCAAAGTCAGTTATCAAAACATGGTTGACACATAATTAGGTTTTTAAAGCATTTTACATAGACCTAGAACACAAATTTCAGTTGAAAAAAAAATTACTTAATTTGTATTTTATTATTAAAGTACTACCTTTAACTCTGCATAAGTGATCAAAATTTCCTTACAAATAACTAATTGCAGTGTACTATGAATGTCCTTTAGAAAGAAATTGTAAAAAGAATTGTATGACCTATTTTTAAGTTTGATATTTCATAATGTTGATTAAAATTTCCATATATCAAAGTTTCTATTACCAATTTTGATTGTGATTTTCTTCAACAAATAGGTATAAATTTTGGGGTATATAATAGGTATAAATTTTGGGGTATATAATAGGTATAAATTTTGGGGTATATAATAGGTATAAATTTTGAGGGTATAAATTTTGGGGGTATATAATAGGTATAAATTTTTGGGGTATATAATAAGTATAAATTTTGGGGGTATAAATTTTGGGTTGGGGGTATAAATTTTGGGGGTATTTTCTGGTTTAAAAAATGGGATCCATACCTGACCCCCACATTATAAGTGGGTTTGTGAGTTATCAAGGGTGTGGTATATCGAGAACATCAATCGAACAGGTCATCAAAGATTCAGTTATTGACTTAGGGATATCTTTTATTTCTTTGAGGAATAGCTGTGTATTAAATGTTTTCCTTATTTGATACTTGGTATATTTGTGGTGAGGAGGTTTATTTTTTAACTTTATTTTCGTATACATTATCTAGGATAATGATCACTAGTGGTATATGCATTATTTCCACTGTGAAAATGAAGTCATATGGACATCATTCTTTTGCATACTAGGGCGCAGCAACATAGAATGTATTGCCCACTGAACTTAGACACAAAGACACAGTGATCCCTTTCAAGAGTGCTCTTAAAACTCACCTTTTTCGACTGCAAGAACAAACTTAAAAGACCTAATAATGTTTCCTACCTTTAATAGCTTCAGCATTTTTTCTTTTCCAATTTCATGGTGTTTGTCTTTTTTCTTTTTTCTTTTTTGTATTCATATCATTATATATGTCGGAAAGCGCTTAGAGCATCTAAAGATTAGGCGCTATACCAAGTCCTCATTATTATTATACATGTATTGGGAACTGCAGTTTCTTTTATCATTATCAGCATTGTTAGTATAGATGTAATCAATTAGCGTGCTGTGTTCTAGTGGATGCATGAACAAATTGTATAATTCAGGAAATTCTGTATTATAGGAGTAAGGGTGATCAATCAAAAAAGGAAAGGTAAGTGTACAACTTATTTATCCCAGCCTGTGACTCTTTTAAAACCCACATTTGCACATGGTTGTTTATTGACCTCACATGTCTACCTTTGTATGTTTTTAAATATATTACAAAATTTTAACATCTTTGCCTTTTATGTTTCCTTGTGTAGTACTTTATAGCTAAATTTATTTGGAAAGTTTTATCTTCTTAAAGATTTTGTGCAATAAGTTTTTATTATCTTCTTAAAGAGTTTGTGCAATAAGTTTTTATTATCTTCTTAAAGATTTTGTACAGTAAGTTTTCATTAGATCAACAGTTCGCAGTCCAGAAGAAGTTATTTCATGGCTTATTTCATGGCTTTTATCTGGCATATGGTTTCTTTTTGAGATGGCTACTTTATTTAAGCTAATTGGATGATTGCCACCAAACTTAAAAGACACGTTCTTCCCAAAATTTAGTTGGTCAGGCTAATTGAAAATTGTGCCCTAGGTTGGACAGAGAATCTCTGGCTGCCACAGCAGCAGTTCTAAAAATATTCTTATTTACCACTCCTGCAACCAACCATTTTGCTTTTGTCATAATAATTATGCTTTTTTCACCAAGTTATGTTTTCCTTTAGACTCTGTGTTGATTATGCTCTTTTGCTATATTAAAAATTGAAATTAAAAAAAGCAAGGAAAAGTTGTTTTGTCTTTTTTATTATCAACTCTTTAACCTCACTCATAAAAATTTGAGAATATTCTTAAATAGGTGACTGCTACATAAGAATAGCTTAGAGTATTTTCCCTTTTTTGCTATTTATAGCAACTGTATATGACCTATTTCCTTGAAAAAAGACCTGTTTCTTCAAAAGTGAACTTAACAGATTCATTTTATTGATAATGTAATTATGTAGTGAACCCATCAATATTTTAAAAGAAAATGACACCAGATGTTTAGCCAAATGTTTTACAGTGTGAAATGTGATGTTATTATATGGAAAATGTTAGAGCAGATGGATCTTTTCAAACTTCAAAACATGTATGATTAGAGAAAGGGACTAATCAGCACTGCTTTTACAAACTTTAAAAGAAAATATGAGAGTAATACAGCACTGTACACCTGACCATGATCATTACAAAATTCCAGTTTACAATCATTCAGCAAAAGTTACACATGTAGACAATTTGAAGTGAGAGCTAAAGATAAATAACATTTCAATATATTTTGTGTTTGTATTCTGCTTTTAATCCATATGGATTTTGCTTTTTGTGAAAAGAATTTTGATCAGCTATAGAACCAGGGTAGTAGAAAAATTTATCTTTTTTATACATGTTGTAATTCTGGTAATATATAAATTACAAATATTAAATCCAAATTACACTTTTTTTGTCACTTATAATAGCAACAATAATATACTTGTACCTCTCAACCTATCAGGGGTGGTTGGTGAGGGGGGTGGGGGCTGGTATGCCCTGAATGGATGATTAACTCTCATCTATGCATACTATAGCACATCCACTCTTGAATATGCATAATATTACATCCACTCTCTGGTATGCATACATGATTGACTATCCACTCTTGGATATGCAACATCCACTTTAGGCTATGCATACTACCTATGGTATGCATATTTTGAGCATTCACTCTTGGTTATGTATACTATTGAGTATTCACTCTGTTTATGTATACTATTGAGTATTCACTCTTGGTTATGTATACTATTGATCATTCACTCTTGGTTATGTATACTATTGATCATTCACTCTTGGTTATGTATACTATTGATCATTCACTCTTGGTTATGTATACTATTGATCATTCACTCTGTTTATGTATACTATTGATCATTCACTCTTGGTTATGTATACTATTGAGTATTCACTCTTGGTTATGTATACTATTGATCATTCACTCTTGGTTATGTATACTATTGATCATTCACTCTTGGTTATGTATACTATTGATCATTCACTCTTGGTTATGTATACTATTGATCATTCACTCTGTTTATGTATACTATTGATCATTCACTCTTGGTTATGTATACTATTGAGTATTCACTCTTGGTTATGTATACTATTGATCATTCACTCTTGGTTATGTATACTATTGATCATTCACTCTTGGTTATGTATACTATTGATCATTCACTCTTGGTTATGTATACTATTGAGTATTCACTGGTTTATACATACTATTTAGCATTCACTCTGTTTATGTATACTATTGAGTATTCACTGGTTTATACATACTATTTAGCATTCACTCTGTTTATGTATACTATTGAGTATTCACTGGTTTATACATACTATTTAGCATTCACTCTTGTTTATGCATACTGTTGCACCTCCACATTATGATGTACAGATTTTAAACATTTTCTCTCAGGTATGTATAGTACTGAACATCTATAATATGCATACAATTATTAGACATTCACTCTCAGGTATGTATAGTACTGAACATCTATAATATGCATACAATTATTAGACATTCACTCTCAGGTATGTATAGTACTGAACATCTATAATATGCATACAATTATTAGACATTCACTCTCAGGTATGTATAGTACTGAACATCTATAATATGCATACAATTATTAGACATTCACTCTCAGGTATGTATAGTACTGAACATCTATAATATGCATACAATTATTAGACATTCACTCTCAGGTATGTATAGTACTGAACATCTATAATATGCATACAATTATTAGACATTCACTCTCAGGTATGTATAGTACTGAACATCTATAATATGCATACAATTATTAGACATTCACTCTCAGGTATGTATAGTACTGAACATCTATAATATGCATACAATTATTAGACATTCACTCTCAGGTATGTATAGTACTGAACATCTATAATATGCATACAATTATTAGACATTCACTCTCAGGTATGTATAGTACTGAACATCTATAATATGCATACAATTATTAGACATTCACTCTCAGGTATGTATAGTACTGAACATCTATAATATGCATACAATTATTAGACATTCACTCTTGGGTATTTTATTTTATTGAACATCCACTATCTGGTATGCATGCATCCACTCTTGGGTATGCATACTATTGAACCTCCACTCTATGGTGTGCTTATTTTGAACATCCACTCTAGGGCATGCATACTAACAAACACAAGACCAAAAGTATGCAAATTACTAAACCTCGGACCACTGCAGGCTGTGCATACTATTCAAATTACTATTAAATTACTATTTTAAACATTTTCTCTCTGGTGTATATATACAACTCAGAACATCCATTCTTTGATATGCTTACTATATTGGACATCCACTGTATGTTACTGAACATCCACTCCAGATAGTGACAGTGTTAAAAAATGGTCAGCAGTAAATTGTATACACGTTTTGAAATCTTGAACATCTAGCATGCAGTTGTGTAAAATTCATGATCCACAAAGTCTCTCTTGACAGTTGTCTTGTCCCAGTTGTGGGTGATGCTAAGTAATAAAGGCTGTTTTTAATGATATTTTAGAACTAACCTTCCTTTTGATACCTGATAAACAATTAATTTGAAGTCCTGGATATAATATAAATCAGGGCAAACAGATTAGGGAGAAAATTGGAAGGTTTTGCTCCAGTCATAAAGGTTTTTTGTTAGATGTGAACTGAACCCAGGCTTGATTATATACTGATCAACATGGAAATATTACCATTAGATGCTTGATCTGGAATATAATCAGGGACATTGATTTGGTCTTTGAGTCATCAAATTTCTTCTCTTTTTTCATACACATTCATCTTCTGCTGGAATCAGTAAAAATCAATGTTTGAAAGCTGCAGAAATTAGTTTCAAAATTGCAAGCATGGTTATAACAGAAACCCCCAAAATTATTTGTGATCTTTCCCAATTCAAAAGGATGTCAACAAATCTGCTCTTTTAAAATGTATTCAGTGAAATCGGCCACATGTCATGGCCACAAGTCCTTGTATACAGACAGTTAAAAGAAAAAGTTGGAGACGAATTTGGAACTACCATTGCAGCATCCTTAGGCACCATCAGGCACAGATTTGGAAATACCATTGCAGCATCCTCAGGCACCATCAGGCACCATCCTGATAAAGTTATCAGATGAAGCCTCCATTTTTAGAACTGAAATTACAGCTATACTGAATGTTTGAACTACATAAACATTTCTCATAATACAAATTTCATCTTTTTTGAAACCTTTCTCCATTCTAAAAATGTTGCAAAAAATTAAATTGTGCAACATGTTCATATTCCAATTGTACAGCTCTTCCCTGTTATAACATGCCTTGTTATAACATGATTCTGGATATAAGAAACTACTGTGGACCCAATGACCAAAATAACATCGATGTATAATAGCAAGGGTTCAAAGAATACAAGATGAGACTACGTATTGTATCTTTTATTCTTTAAAAAACCATTATTTAGCAGATTTGAATAGTGTCAACCATACTACGGTTCTGTATACATGTATTATGCTTTTCTCAATATATCATGTTTCTGCATATATCACAGTTCTCAGTATAACACTGTTCAGTACATAATACAGCCTTCAGATATGTCACCTGACTACCATGTTAAAATGAGGGAGAGCTATATGACCTAATCATGTTTCTATAATATCACAGATTTTATGGAAATGTGAATTGCTGATAGTCTAGAAAAATGTATTCTACAGTGGTGACTGCCTAGTCACATTGGTACTAAGGACAGCTATCTCATTCATCTTTGGTGGAATTTGATGAATGCCGCCCATTGTTGATCTTGCAATGCCTTCTACCTTAAAGGCACATTTTCTTGAGATGTGGCGCAAAAGGTAACCAGGAAGATACTGTCCTAAGGCAGTGAATATGTCTACATTACTGATGGATATTTGTTTGTTTTTCTCTGACCACTTTGGGAGTAATCAACCTTTACTGATATTAAAGTGTGGGTGGGTTGGGTGAGTGGATGGATATGAATGTGTGAATGTGATAATTTTACTAATTTCATACTTACCTTTGGGGGGGGGGTGCATATTCATACCTATTATTAAAAGGATGAGGATTTAACTGCACATGGGCCAGTGACTGAAGGTTGGCTTCAGTTCTTTCTGGATGGCTCAATATGGGAATTTAAATTCTCATACTGTTGAGGGTAATTTCTGTCTGAGAAAGAATAAGCTATGCATTAGAAACAGGTAAGTGTTGCATCATTAGAATTAGTTTTCCCCACCACATAAGGATCAGGTGTAGAAATTATGTGGCTTTTGATTGGCTATTTGCCTGGCGTGCAAAAAGGATGCAATTTGACTCTTTTGGTTGATCTTTTTTTTATTGGACCCAAAATGTTTGTGTCCTGGCCCATTTTACTCTAAATCTCACACTTATCCAGCAAAGTTGCATCTGTCCAGGTAGAGTTCAGGCTGGTCTGCTTCAGATCTAAGGTCCAAAAGTCTTTAATCTGGAGATTAACTTCCGTTCAGTAGCTCACAATTTTCAAGGTAACAAGACTCGGGTCTCAACAGTTTTTTTTCTTCTTTTCTGCAGTCATTTATAATGCAAGTAGAAAGTCTGCCCAATGTTGTACCAATGCAGAACTACATCATTTTCAATTTCTGTAATAGCATCCACATTGGTGTATCATAAGTGATGACATTACAAAACTCAAAGAAGGGTACAACTGCATGATGTAAACGTGGCATGCCGTGTTCATGAGTTAAACAATAAAATTGTCATTGTTCTTACCCAGATTGTTCTATGTGCTTCTTTCTGTGTTTTGTATGTTTATGTGTGTAGATAAAGAAATTTTTATTTGCATGTTACATATTCTTGTATTTTTTTTAATCTGCTGTTTTCATTAAAACAGTAATGTTTGTCTTGTTTCATTTTATGTGCTTTTCTGTTGGAAAGGTTTTATAGATTAATGAATTAGATTTGAATTTACCCCTAAAGATGAAATTCACCTCTTCCTGATATCAGTGACTATTGTAGTTTGACTTATGAACACTGGTACAGAGAGACCTATGCATTGGCTCTTATCTACGTATTGAGATTTTTGGGAAATGTTTTGGAATCATTATTACAGTGAAGATTTAGAAACAAGATATAAATTTGTTTGGTTATTTAATTGACAGGTCATTTAATATTCTCTACATTTTTGTAGTTGTGAAAAACCGTAATCTAGATAATTTGTCAGCTACAATTTAATTGCAATGTATAGTTTGCTAATGTCTCATTTGAACTCATCATGGCCAGAATTTACACAATACACAACTAAAGGAAATAGTAGCTGAAATGCTTATTCTTCAGATTTATCAATGATATATTTATCTTACTGACATCTTTGGCAGATATTGCAAGCAACTCCATCACACACATACAGCAAATTAGAAGCATCTAACTTAAAAGTATACTACAAAATAATTGATACATTTAGACTAATACTGTAATATTGATACATTTAGACTAATACTGTAATATTGATACATTTAGACTAATACTGTAATATTGATACATTTAGACTAATACTGTAATAGGAAAACACAGTGGAATATGATGCAGGTGGCTAAGGACCAGAGGCATAGCGATGATATTTTGCGCCCGGGGACGAAATATAAAATTGGTGCCCCAGCGATCTTGTGACCGATTTATTACCCTTGTTTACTTATTATAATGTAATGTTGTAAGCCTCATTTTGGCACCCCTGTACCTTGGCGCCCGGGGACATATGTACTCCCCTGCCCCCCCCCCCCAGCTACACCTCTGCTAAGGACTTGTGCATGTGCAGATAGCTATGGAGCTGCAACAGGGAGATTAACACATGCATGCAAATGACTAAGGATCTGCAATTCATAAAGTTAACTACTGCAAGGCACTAAAGATCTTATGAGGTCATATATGTTAAAAACATTAAAATTAAAATAAAAAACATAAAAAAAGCATTTTTTCCTCGATAAATAAAAAACAAAAAAAACGTTCCAGTAGTTTTTAGGCAACACAAAAATCAATATTTTACTTGTTTACATGCTACATACCAGTTTTAAAGTTTCAGTGATACAAACCGTAGTACAGATAATATTGAGATATTTTTCACTCAATGTCATTATTACCATCTGACTGATCTGACCACTCTATGGTTTCCTCCATATAATTTATATTGTCCAGCTTTTCGCAAATGCAAAAAAAAATAAAAAAAACGTGAACAAAACCGTTTTTTGAGGTAAAATAAAAAATAAAATAAAAAACGTTTTTATCATCTATGGTAGAGGGTAGAGGTACATGGAGCCAGAGAATAACATAACACAAAATGAATACTACAAATGAAATGTCATGAAGTTGTCAGTTGCAAAATTGCATGTAGTGTACCCATTGTATAGTTTTTTTAAAAATATTTCTTTATTATTCTACAGGAAGGAAAACATTATATTGAGATTTCCATAAACTTCATACTGATTATGCATGACCTAGATAGAGTCACATGATGAAGAGCATAGTTCACAGTGCAGATAGAATGAAAGCAGTTGCATACTAGAAATTTCATGTATGATCAACAGATTTTGTGCTTGCCTTAACAAGTGTCCTTGTGATTGAATATATCTGGTTTAACAGTCTGAAGTCAGTTTGTCCTAAATTCCTGATCAGGTGGTCTTCCATGTTGACATCAGTAACCATAGTAACAGCACCAATACGTACAGTGTCCACTATAGACGTTTTCATCAACATGAAGAGTTTTCAAAGAACTGCATAAAGCATCTATGAACAATGCTTATTTCAGTGCATAGTTAGTTTTATCCATTAACACTTGATCCATTGAAAGAGCACCCATACTTTTATGCACTTGTAGAAATTTTACCATGATAGCTGAGTAGAGAAATATAGAATTATCTTATAAAATTAAAAAGTAATCCCTTTACGAAACATTTTTATGGATTTTAGTTTTAAAGTAAAGTAATCAGCAGCAACAGAAATGTCTTAAAGACATTGGGTGTAGGATCAAACTTCCCACTACAAACAGTACAACTCCATGCTGTAGAAACAGTACAACTTCCATGCTGTAGAAACAGTACAACTTCCACGCTGTAGAAACAGTACAACTTCCACGCTGTAGAAACAGTACAACTTCCATGCTGTAGAAAAAGTACAACTTCCATGCTGTAGAAACAGTACAACTTCAACACTGTAGAAACAGTACAACTTCCATGCTGTAGAAACAGTACAACTCCATGCTGTAGAAACAGTACAACTTCCATGCTGTAGAAACAGTACAACTTCCACGCTGTAGAAACAGTACAACTTCCACGCTGTAGAAACAGTACAACTTCCACGCTGTAGAAACAGTACAACTTCCATGCTGTAGAAACAGTACAACTCCATGCTGTAGAAACAGTACAACTTCCATGCTGTAGAAACAGTACAACTTCCACGCTGTAGAAACAGTACAACTTCCACGCTGTAGAAACAGTACAACTTCCATGCTGTAGAAAAAGTACAACTTCCATGCTGTAGAAACAGTACAACTTCAACACTGTAGAAACAGTACAACTTCCATGCTGTAGAAACAGTACAACTCCATGCTGTAGAAACAGTACAACTTCCATGCTGTAGAAACAGTACAACTTCCACGCTGTAGAAACAGTACAACCTCCACGCTGTAGAAACAGTACAACTTCCACGCTGTAGAAACAGTACAACTTCCATGCTGTAGAAACAGTACAACTCCATGCTGTAGAAACAGTACAACTTCCATGCTGTAGAAAAAGTACAACTTCCATGCTGTAGAAAAAGTACAACTTCCATGCTGTAGAAACAGTACAACTTCCACGCTGTAGAAACAGTACAACTTCCATGCTGTAGAAACAGTACAACTCCATGCTGTAGAAACAGTACAACTTCCATGCTGTAGAAAAAGTACAACTTCCATGCTGTAGAAAAAGTACAACTTCCATGCTGTAGAAACAGTACAACTTCAACACTGTAGAAACAGTACAACTTCCATGCTGTAGAAACAGTACAACTCCATGCTGTAGAAACAGTACAACTTCCATGCTGTAGAAACAGTACAACTTCCACGCTGTAGAAACAGTACAACTTCCATGCTGTAGAAAACCGAACAATGAAGCATAGGACACCATTTTTATTGAAAGATTAATGTGTAGTGAACAATTTCCTCCACAGAATAGGAAGTACAATTGTTTGAGATTCTGATAAGCTATAGGTAGCCTATTCATTGAATATTAGGTTGCAAATGTTAAATTCCTTGTGAAATAGTGAACAAACAAAGCACTGTTGTCCATCCGACTGTAAAAGTGGGTTTGAAAGTCTGCTCTTTAAATATGCAAAACAAATTCCACACAAGTAAAGTTTATTTGTGTTTTATCCCAATTTCTGCACTCCATAACATTGTGCTGCATTTTGGAGAAGAGTATCCACAGAAATTTGAGGAAGTCATGCCTCTTAGTGTTTGACATAACAGAATATCCTCAGAAATGCAAGAAATCATGATCCTTGGTGTTTGCCAAGACAGGATATCCTCAGAAATATGAGGAAATTATGATTCTAGGTGTTTAGGACTCGTATTCATGATATTGAAATGTATAGTTTATAGATTTCATAATAGCCAAAATAAATTATACATGTATATATCTCTCCAGCTAAGCATACACACTCATTTAAGGATGAATACAGTAATGTATATGAATGTGACATATTCATTCACACATAAAATATATTTACGGTAAATATATAACACAAAATATTTTGCACGATAAACTTTTGCTCAAAGCAATCTTAAATGCATTATGCATAAAGAGAAATAGATGACACATTTACACTAAGAGAACCCAAAGTTTGTACATGTGTGCATCCACACAGACAAAATTGAATTTGTCTTGCTTTGTTCACACTTCTTCCTATTCTGTCCAAAAATAGAAGTCACTTTTCCCTTAAATTCAAGTCTTTCTAAACCCCCTGAAGCAAGGAATATTTTTAATTACCTAATTTTGTATGTCTGAGTTTTAACAGAATGTCAGAGAGTTTTAATTAATATTCAGCTTTGAAAAGGAAGAAACAGTCGCAGCTTATTTTTATTCCTGGAAATTCTTTTTGGCTAGTAGAGCACCTGTTCCTTCTAGGGAGTCTTGTTTATGTATCATGTATGAAAGAGATTTGTATTTAGTTTTCAGAAGATGATAATATTCATTTTGAATATGTTTATTTCATTTGCATTGGTAAAATTAACACTCTATTCTCTATGACCTCATTATTAGTTTGGATCCGTTTTATGAAGTCATGGAGGCAATTTTTAATGGTATTATTTATGAAACACATGATTATAAAATGATCTCAAATTTAATGCTGTTGACATTTATGATTCCTATATACAGCATTATTGTGAAGGCACAATTATTTTCTGATGTAATTTAATTTGTGCTTTGTTTTTAGTGATCCTATACTGGCAGAATTTCTGCTGATCATGTCCCAATTCAATAGTCCCTAATAGTTAGTTGACAGCTTCATGTAGTAACAACAAAAGATAAATCAATATAGCATGTGTTAAGGTCAATTGGATAAAATTGCTGATTGTTGTTACTGCAGATTTGAAAATATTCTTTGTCAAATGTGAAGGTCTCTTGTGACAATTGGAATTTGTCTAATGAAGATCTCCTATATCATGATTGGAATATGTTTTTGAATAGGTTGTTTTGATTAAAGATGGCAGTACGTTCAATGTAAAACTGTAATTGTCAGTATTTAATAATAATAATAATAATAATAACAACAACAACAACAATAATAATAATAATAATAATAACAATAGTAATAATACTAACTATAATACTACTACTACTACTACTAATAATAATGATAATAATAATAATAATAATAATAATAATCATAATAATAATGATAATAACAATAATACTAGTAATAATACTAACTATAATACTAATAATTATAATGATAATATAATAATTATAATAATAGTAATAACAATAATAATAATAACAACAATAATAATAACAATAATAATAGTAATAATACTAACTATAATACTACTACTACTACTACTACTACTACTAATAATAATAATAATGATAATAATAATAATTATGATACCTAAATATAGTTTTAAAGAACTTATGATGACATTGAGACTGTATTATGTACAGTATTTTTTTGCACAAAAACTGCACATATTTTCAAGCCTTACTTTGATGTTTTCACTAAATTGTTCCTATGTTCAGAAAATTACCTCCGTTTTTGGACATTTTATGGAAGATAATGAATCACCAATCTCACAAACTTGTATAATTTTTGTTATTACAGGTACATGTAACTGTATAAGCATCTTTGTGTTCATTATCCAATCAGAGACAGAAGTCAAAATGTTATGTGTCTGCAAGTTCATACTGTTGATTTTCACACAACATTAGCAAGTTCATACTGTTGATTGATACACAGTATTAGCAAGTTCATACTGTTGATTGATACACAATATTAGCAAGTTCATACTGTTGATTGATACACAATATTAGCAAGTTCATACTGTAGATTGATACACAGTATTAGCAAGTTCATACTGTTGATTGATACACAGTATTAGCAAGTTCATACTGTTGATTGATACACAATATTAGCAAGTTCATACTGTTGATTGATACACAATATTAGCAAGTTCATACTGTTGATTGATACACAACATTAGCAAGTTCATACTGTTGATTGATACACAATATTAGCAAGTTCATACTGTTGATTGATACACAATATTAGCAAGTTCATACTGTTGATTTTCACACAACATTAGCAAGTTCATACTGTTGATTGATACAAAGTATTAGCAAGTTCATACTGTTGATTGATACACAACATTAGCAAGTTCATACTGTTGATTGATACACAATATTAGCAAGTTCATACTGTTGATTGATACACAATATTAGCAAGTTCATACTGTTGATTGATACACAATATCAGCAAGTTCATACTGTTGATTGATACACAATATTAGCAAGTTCATACTGTTGATTGATGCACAGTATTAGCAAGTTCATACTGTTGATTGATACACAGTATTAGCAAGTTCATACTGTTGATTGATACACAGTATTAGCAAGTTCATACTGTTGATTGATACACAATATTAGCAAGTTCATACTGTTGATTGATACACAACATTAGCAAGTTCATACTGTTGATTGATACACAATATTAGCAAGTTCATACTGTTGATTGATACACAATATTAGCAAGTTCATACTGTTGATTTTCACACATTAGCAAGTTTATACTGTTGATTGATACACAATATTAGCAAGTTCATACTGTTGATTGATACACAATATCAGCAAGTTCATACTGTTGATTGATACACAACATTAGCAAGTTCATACTGTTGATTGATACACAGTATTAGCAAGTTCATACTGTTGATTGATACACAGTATTAGCAAGTTCATACTGTTGATTGATACACAATATTAGCAAGTTCATACTGTTGATTGATACACAATATTAGCAAGTTCATACTGTTGATTGATACACAACATTAGCAAGTTCATACTGTTGATTGATACACAATATTAGCAAGTTCATACTGTTGATTGATACACAATATTAGCAAGTTCATACTGTTGATTTTCACACATTAGCAAGTTTATACTGTTGATTGATACACAATATTAGCAAGTTCATACTGTTGATTGATACACAACATTAGCAAGTTCATACTGTTGATTGATACACAATATTAGCAAGTTCATACTGTTGATTGATACACAATATTAGCAAGTTCATACTGTTGATTGATACACAATATTAGCAAGTTCATACTGTTGATTGATACACAATATTAGCAAGTTCATACTGTTGATTGATACACAATATTAGCAAGTTCATACTGTTGATTGATACACAATATTAGCAAGTTCATACTGTTGATTGATACACAATATTAGCATTTTCATATTGTTGATTGATACACAGTATTAGCAAGTTCATACTGTTGATTGATACACAGTATTAGCAAGTTCATACTGTTGATTGATACACAGTATTAGCAAGTTCATACTGTAGATTGATACACAATATTAGCAAGTTCATACTGTTGATTGATACACAATATTAGCAAGTTCATACTGTTGATTTTCACACAACATTAGCAAGTTCATACTGTTGATTGATACACAGTATTAGCAAGTTCATACTGTTGATTGATACACAATATTAGCAAGTTCATACTGTTGATTGATACACAATATTAGCAAGTTCACACTGTTGATTTTCACACAACATTAGCAAGTTCATACTGTTGATTTTCACACAACATTAGCAAGTTCATACTGTTGATTGATACACAATATTAGCAAGTTCATACTGTTGATTGATACACAATATTAGCAAGTTCATACTGTTGATTGATACACAACATTAGCAAGTTCATACTGTTGATTGATACACAATATTAGCAAGTTCATACTGTTGATTGATACACAACATTAGCAAGTTCATACTGTAGATTGATACACAACATTAGCAAGTTCATTCTGTTGATTGATACACAACATTAGCAAGTTCATACTGTTGATTGATACACAACATTAGCAAGTTCATTAGAGGCCGACTGAAACTAAATTTCTGGTTTCGGCCGAAAACAAAACAAGACCGAAAGTTATAAATTGACTTTCGGCAGAAACCGTAGCCGAAACCGAAAGTTTAACTACACCTTTGGCCAAAAGCAAAACTGAAAGATAAACTGAAGTTGCCGAACACTAGATTTATTAAATAGGCCTGGGTCATGATGCATTACTACACTAATTAAAAACGAATCTAAAAGTAATCATTCAGAGCCTGCAGTAAGAGGACTTCGCTAAATGTCAAATTGCCTAGCGCCGAATGACCGGCCAACAAGCAGAGTAATAGACGCAGCACAAGCGTTGCATTTTGAAATTTAAAATAGATCTTCGGTTGATGACCGAAAGTCAATATCAGTTTCGGCCGAAACCGAAAGCAAACCGAAAGCTAACTTTTTGGCTTCGGCCGAAACTGAAACTATGCCGAAAGTGGTCATTTGCCAACTTTCGGTGCCGAAACCGAAACCGAATTTCGGTCGGCCTCTAAAGTTCATACTGTTGATTGGTACACAATATTAGCAAGTTCATTCTGTTGATTGATACACAACATTAGCAAGTTCATACTGTTGATTGATACACAACATTAGCAAGTTCATTCTGTTGATTGATACACAACATTAGCAAGTGATGGCACATTAATAACAGATTTATTATATTATTTCAAGCTGAGTATCAAATGTTTATTTTACAAGAGCGTTCATTTAATTGTTTAGTCATAGTACATGTATTGCTGAGGATACAACCAATGATTTTTAGTGGTGTACAATTGCATGGATTTATTGGTTTTACAAAGCCGATGAGTTGTGATACAACCAATGATTTTGAATGGTGTACAATTGCATGGATTTATTGGCTTTTATTCGGATCCTTTGAAGTTTATTTTTGATATTTTCTCAGAAAGACTTTTTACCATTTTATCATTAAATTAATCAGTTCTCTGTCAACAAAGCGGACGAGTCAAATGGTACAACATAATCAATGATTTTTAGTGGTGTACAATTGCATGGATTTATTGGCTTTACAAAGCGGATGAATTGTATGATACAACCAATATTTTTGAATGGCGTATGATTGCACGGATTTATTGGCTTTTGTTAGGATCCTTTCAAGATTTTATTTGACATTTTCTCCAAATGACATTATACTGTTTTATCATTAAGTTAATCAGTTTTGTTTACAAAGCAGACGAGTCCTATGATAATAATTTAATTATTGATATAATATTGTTATAATATAGTTCAGATTATATTAAGAAGCCTGGATATTGTTACAACCCAAAATGCATTCCAGTATTTAATAATCAGTTAATAAAGAAAACATTATGGAATTTATTTTTTGCACGGATTTGTTGGAGGCAACTTTCTGCATACATGTGAACCTCATGCTTAGGAGGGGTTTTCTCCTGAGTTTAGAGGTTTCTTCTGTACCTCCTATCACTCAATGAAATCTGCTGATTAAACAAATTATTATTAAAATTTTTTTTCTACATTTGGGTTTTAATGTAGTATATTTCCAGTAATACTGCTTGCGATCATATGACTGTTAATTGACTTCAGGCATAGGAAGACAGTGTAGTGCTAATTACACCATTTGATCTTGTCAGCATGGTCAGCTGGATTTATTTGGAGTTTATGTAGGTTGATCATGCTATATTTGAGTAGATGTAATTTTGAAAGGAATCAAAATGTTAATTGATTTTGATTGCATTACTAAAGAGCTCAAGCAGCATAAAATGGTAACATCTGCTTTGGTACTTAAAGTTGTGATGATGAATTATTGTCGATAATATGCATGATCAAAAGTAATTTGGAAAGGATTAAAGATGTTGATTGATTTTGGTTGGATTCCTGTGAGCTCAAATGCCAAAACGCCAAATACAAGCGAGTGAATTATCACTTGAAATTGAATGATGATGAAAGGATATGGGAATTTCACTGCAATCAAGTTCAAAGAGTCATGAATACTCTGTAAAGTTGATTTTAATACCGTATTTCATGTTATTTTTCGTACCCTTTAATTTTTCGTACACCATCAAGCCATAAAAAAATAATTGTATCATATTTTTTAGAACACAAAATTTAATATTTTTTTGGGTCATCCTATTATTTTTCGTACATAAAACGATCTTTTGTGAAAATTTACTTTTCAAACGGATTCAAAAATATACCAAAGTTCTATTTAGGTATATGAAATGACCAGGGTATTATTTTGCTAAGCAAGTTTTGAGTAATTATTATCTTTGGGCACGTTCTTAACTGAGGCACAAGTTGTCAATTCATTTTCAAATGGTTGCGATATTCTGAAGAATGAGTGTGTCACCAATTATGAATCCAGGCATATAACACAGCTTACTAAATAACGTATTTCTAATTATTTACTGGGGGGTGGGGGGCACATATGCTATGTGATATGTTTCTTTGATCCTTGTTTTAGTGTAATGATGGTAATTAATGCTGATATATGCGGTACAGGTGTTTGACTCGTGTAAGTTTCATTGGTGTGAATGCCACCGATCCTAGTATGCCTGTCACAAAAAAAAATAATTCAGCATTCGGTGATCGTTTTTGGAATTTAGGAAACATTTCACTATAAGCAAAGTATGTAAAGTGCGTTGAAGATTCACGCAATATAACAATCATCGTCTATAATCATGCATGTAGGTGATTGATAATTTCTTTCTTTATTATTGTATTTCACTACATATTTTTATGTTTTTATTTGCATCACATTTCAAACGGCGTCAGAAAAATGCAGATGTATCACTTAGATATGCAAAACGACCAATTTATTCTTTGCCGAGTATATTTGGCATAAGAAATATAAACATAACTATTTGTTTCCTCAACATGAATCAATATTTGTATGGCTTTTTATTCTTCTTCTGGGATTGAACAATAACCTACATTCTTTAACCAACCTTGAGATGTCACATTTACGGACTTTGAGTCATTTATGTGGGGATAGATTTCCACATCAACCAAAACTGGATCATATCAGTTAAAATTTGGCACTTCTAGAGGCACTACGAGTCAAAAATAGTTGTCTGTTCCTATTTGGTACCTTGAATGCTGATGTGGATCTCATTTCCACGGGTAGATGAATTGGGATGGATTCCTGATGGCGGTCCCAATTGCATGCACCAGATCATTGATCCTTAATGTTTGTCAGTGTATCAGACTCTGGTTGGGGCACTCGGGGATGATTTGACCCTCACAAAATGAAAGTCATATTTCTTGAATTCCATGGGTTCCTCAACAAGTAAGGGGTCAGCATGTAATAGACTTGTCAGACAATACATCTATCATAGTATATCCCTGATGTAAGGGAGCTGGAACTGATCTTTGCTGGGCCCCCTTAGATAAAATCACCCTCCGAGTTTGTGATATTGCAAGGAAGTTTTTAGTGGACAGTCTTACCATGTCAGGCAAAACAGTCTTCATGAAATGGCCTCTTCACCACTCTTTAAAATAGTTCATTTTTTCAATATGGAGAAAGCCTTTGTTGGACTTGTTTGCTTTCAGACTTGACAACAGACTTCTCTTTTACACCTCTCCAGTCCTGGGTCATAGCTGAGAATCAGCAGGAGATGCATGTACCTTCCAGTGGGATCATCTGTTCACATATGCCTTTCCACCTTTAGGTCTGCTACCTCAAAGTTTGTTAAGGTCAGAACAACCTCTGGCCTAATTGATCTTGGTTCAACAAACTTCTAGACCTGTTGATAGATCAATCTAAATCCCTTCACTGCCAGAGTGATCTTGGAATGCATGGGATTCCTTGTACAAAACAGCTCATACATTCTCCACAGTGTTTGGTTCATCTCCGGCAATCTATGCACCTGGTTACCAGCTGCATCATTCAAGCTGGGAGGGCTTCATTGTCCATGTCCATAATGCCAGGTGTAGAATTTTATGTGATTGGTGCAGTTAGAAATGCATTTATCTGAGTTCTCGCTGATTTCAATTTTTTTCTTTTTTTTATACAAAAGATATTGATTATCAAGGGCTATAGAACTGCAGTTTCTATCACATTTAAATTCTCTCAGACTCTGCAATTAGTTCAGATTCAAACCTTGCTAACTTAAGTATTTTGAATTTCAGAGACCTGTCTTTCACTCTCTTACACCCAGATTGAATTTTTCTTGTGTTTTATGGCCTTTAAACAAAAACCCCAAATGAACTATGGGAGAGACCTCATTTCAGGAGTTCATTTAAGTTGGAATATCTCCTTTCCTTAAAATTTTCATAACTTAATTTGACCAAATATAACAGAATCACTGCAAAGAGGGTTTTCAAGGCTTTATTACCAATGCTGATCTGCTATCAAATTCAGTGACTGTTACTACAGAAAGATTAACCTTTAAACGATTTCATCACAAAATACTCTCCATAATTTGACCAAACTTCAGAGAGTCCTTTGAATTTTATACCAGTGATGCCAATCCACAACTAAAGAAGAAAAATGTTTATCCAAACTAAAATGTTTATCAGAGCTTGTGCAACTTTGACATGAAGCATTCTGATTTTTCAAGACCTGTTGCTGAGGTATCATCAAATATGGATGAAGATAGAAGGATGAGATAAACCTTCAGATAGTTGTGTTTCTTATGTGTGGAATCAGCAGTAGTGTCATAAAGCATCCATCTGACCTAGATTTTTTAGCCTGTTGCATTTTGCCAACATCAACCAGGTGCATAATCTTTTTTCAACAGACAGGAATGTTACTACTTATATCTCAATACATTGATTGAATCGTACTGCTATTTAGTATTAGCGATTTTGGATTGAGGTGGGGAGGTAGCGGGCTATTATGAGGTGGGGAGGTAGCGGGCTATTATGAGTTGGGGAGGTAGCGGGCTATTATGAAAAATCTATAAACCTGAATCTTTTGATGCTGTTATCATGCAGAATCCAATGACATCACATAATTATACCCTTATCAGATTACTATATTCTAATTAGCATCAGTTATAACATTTAGATAGGTGTCCCAGATTTGGATTTACTTACCCACAACAGCATTGCAGTTTTTCATGGTGTACCATTTTTTACTTTACTAATGGGAATGCAACAGACACTGAATCCTATTTTGTTGGCATTTAAATTGATCCTGTTGGCCATGTCTTCCCTTTTTGTATAACAGTGTGATTGGCCATATGTCTTCCCTTTTTGTATAATTGTATTTGACTGGCCATACCTCTGTCCATTTTATATAATTGTAAAATTACTGACCACATTTGTTCCCTTTTTGTATAATTGAGGAAACAGTTGTACATATTTTCAAGGAGATAACTCTAAAATTGCATATACTTGAATCAGGATAAAACTGTTGAGGTTATTTCCCCTTTGTTAATATTTTGTATAGGTTCAACAACTACTGTGTTAGTCAAGTACCGTGAAATGGACTTTGCATTCAAATTTACTGCAGTGGAGGAAGTCTGCTGCAGTGGATGTGTATTTGAACAATGTGATAGTATTTAACTAAATGGGAAGTTAGAGATATGTGTTGTTGCCAAATTAAATTTGCTGTTTTTCTTTCTTTTAACAGTTTGTGTGTGTGTGTACACATTTTCAGCACTTTAAACATGTTATTGGCTTTATCATGATCAGGAAATAGGAGTTACCTGTCTTTGCCAAGGTGACACTGGTACATGAAATGAGGGATTCTACCTGGGTTGGCCTAGGTGGGTAATGAATTTGTGACCCTTGCATTATGTACTTTGAACGAAGTGGCATGTTTGGACCATCCAAGCCATTTCAGAAGTTATGGAACATGGCTTTGGCTTCTTTTGATGTAATACTGTTGGAAAGAAGTGAGAGAAGTGAAAATTTTCCTGGGAATTATATACTCTGCTAGAGGATATGTTATTTCCCTACATTATTACTGGATATATTTTGATCGTGTTGTACCAAAAGTATATGTTAACGAGTGGTGAAGCCTTAAGTTAAAATATATAGTTTAGGTCCCACAAGATGAAATATATCCAGTATTAAAGTAGGGAAAATAAAATAAATTTTCAGTATAATGTTTAATAAATTTGCCCCAGAATTGAAGTTTACAAGAGTAAACACGCTCTTTGGCACAACACAGTAACCCCCTTTTCGTTAATTCACCTCACATTCATGGTTTTGTCAGATAAGTATTCAATATTTTAGACAGCGGTAGGATTGGGTTGACCTACTGTTTTGTAGTAAATTAATTTTTGTCATTTTGTAAACTATTGAACCCTGTCGGAAAACAATGCAAGTCCTTTTCAGCATCACAGCAAGCTTGCTGTTGCTGTTGATTTTGTCAAGGAAGCAAAGGGAGATAACTTCAGCAACAAATAAAAGTTATTTGATCAGATTACTTTTTCAAATTAACTTCCATACCGAGTATCTGAAACATAAGGGGGCAGGGTCCAGTTTTTATGTACAAATTTAATGTCGCATGCACCTGCCTAATATAAAAATTCATTAAAAATATAATACGCGAGTGAGGTCAAAAAGGTACATATTTCTGGATAGGTATTATGTAGTGCAACATAATCATATCACACACATGAACTGACAAGTCTACTGAAGTTCTTAGAATAAAATATTTATGTACCCCAACCCCTATTTTATACATGCATTTTTCACATCCGAAGGCCATTTTTGACAGCATGTGGTGCTCACAGTGCAAACGCAAGGCCTTTTCCTAGATGAAAATTTTGAAAAACATTGTCTACTAAATAGCTTGATGCAATTCATAATAGTTGTCATCCATGCCGTTTTTGAGATATTCTACTTGCCTTGAACCCACGTGTCTACTGCTATGGGAGGCTAGCTCTTCTTCCTAGCCGACTATTGGTATTTCACAATCAACATACTGCAGAGTAACTATGGAAAGTGTACATGTCTGACATCAATTTCAAGAACAACACAAGCCTGAAACACCTAGTTCATAAATTTATCCATATCTTTTTTTTATTACACAATAGTAGCTCAAAAACTCACACCATACCCTTAAGTTAAGAAATTTGCCAGGGGCCAATTTACGAAACTGGACCCTACCACCTTAAGCATTTTGCAAAAAATAATTTCTGTCAAAAATTTTGTACATATCACTTACCTAGACATTATCTAACAAAATGGTATCAAGGAAATTATTTTGTATGCTAAAGTAAAAATGTTATTACTCTTTTAGAAAAGTGACTACATTGCGGCAAAATGCATTGCATTGTAATACTTTGTGCTAGGGTTGCTGTCTTGAAAAGAAGTAAACTTGTGTGCAATGGAATATTTCCTGTCCTTTTTGCCATCGTATAGTCAGGAAGATACCAGTATTACATGATGATGTTGACTGAATGCTAAGAATGGATTTTATAGTTGCAAATAGTGACTGAATATGAGATACACTCTTTGTTATTAGCGATAGAACTTCTCTATTGTTCAAGCAATTATTTGTTGAAATTTTTCTTTTAAAAAGTGCCACTTAAGAAAAATGTTACCAGACATTTACATTTATAATGTACTTTAATAATAATTATAGCTTGAGACATACACATCAACATTCCTGACCTGGTATTGTTCTAGTGATGCTAACATAAACAGCATTGGGGGGGGGGTGAATACACCTATGTCTAGCTAATTGGGACAGATATAAAGAAACAAATATTATTCTATGTTGGGACATTGATGTGAGGAACCTTGCTGAACTTACATCAACATATCAGATAAATTCAGTGACAACAGGCCTTTGAAATGAACCATTCTCAAGCCCAAAATACAAAATGAATACACAGTCCATACAGTTAACCCAAATATTCTCAGAATCCTATCCACTCACAGCTGACTTTAGCAATTGCAAGGATATAGAGAATGAGAGGAAATAGAAAGAAAAGCTACAAGAAAAATATTAACAAGAAGAAAATTCAGTACAAAAAGGGACATGTTGTAACTTCTATTACTTTAAATAAGGACCTATCAGAAAATACAAGTCATGATGAAGCCAAGTCAGTCTTTCATAATCAATCTTTAGTGCGTTTGGATCATAATGAATACATGCTTCAAACTAGTGCTTCTACCAATATGACTGTGACAACAGATCCTAACATCATTCCATGCAAATTGAGACCTACAAAAAGGAAAACAACTGACATTATTACTCATTCTGTACTCAGTAAAAAAGTGGCTACCAGTATGCCAGAAGAAAACTGTTGTCAACATCAATAAACTTTCAGAACTAATCAGGGTATTTCTGCCACATCAATGTAAGAATGCTTTTCCAGTTGTTATGGTACACAAAAGACAGGGTTTGTGCATTACTGTTTGTGTGCAATGCAATAACTGTAAGTTTAAATCCAATATGGTGGAACTGTTCACAAAAGTACTAAAACTTTAATTCTTTTTCCTCGAAACATTGTCCGCAATATGCCATATCCATCACTATTTGCAACACCGTTCCATTGATGACATTCACCATTTATAACAGTATGTCTACTTATGTTTTCTTGAAAGTGCATTTGCTCCTGTGGAGTGAAATGACTTAGAAGAATGTGTGATGTCATGTCATGTAATGTTTTTGTGTGTCTGCAATGAAATATGAATAACTTTCATTAAAATAGGAGTACAGAGCTTGTTACCTACATGAAAATCAAGTAAACACATTTTAAACCCCCATTTTCTCTCAAAGCAACTTAGTTAAGCTCAAAATATGCTAACTTGTCCTGATACCAATAGGTATAATTTATAGGTGCAAAAAGAAATTACCTCCCTTGAATGTCCTATAGAGCTGAGAGATTCAAAATAAGGAGACAAATATAGGTACTATGATAAGGCTAATGTATAAGAATTAATTGCATATGAATAAAAAACAAGAAAATAAGACAAAATGTGGTTCATTGCACAATTTTTTTATAGCATTTTTCCCTTAAGGGGGCAGGGTCCAGTTTTTATGTACAAATTTAATGTCGCATGCACCTGCCTAATATAAAAATTCATTAAAAATATAATACGCGAGTGAGGTCAAAAAGGTACATATTTCTGGATAGGTATTATGTAGTGCAACATAATCATATCACACACATGAACTGACAAGTCTACTGAAGTTCTTAGAAAAAAATATTTATGTACCCCAACCCCTATTTTATACATGCATTTTTCACATCCGAAGGCCATTTTTGACAGCATGTGGTGCTCACAGTGCAAACGCAAGGCCTTTTCCTAGATGAAAATTTTGAAAAACATTGTCTACTAAATAGCTTGATGCAATTCATAATGTTGTCATCCATGCCGTTTTTGAGATATTCTACTTGCCTTGAACCCACGTGTCTACTGCTATGGGAGGCTAGCTCTTCTTCCTAGCCGACTATTGGTATTTCACAATCAACATACTGCAGAGTAACTATGGAAACTGTACATGTCTGACATCATTTTCAAGAACAACACAAGCCTGAAACACCTAGTTCACACATTTATCCATATCTTTAATTATTACACAATAGTAGCTCAAAAACTCACACCATACCCTTAAGTTAAGAAATTTGCCAGGGGCCAATTGATGAAACTGGACCCTGCCACCTAAGTCAGTTTTATTTATTTGATCTAACTCACAAAATACTCGTTTTTTGTTGTTGCAGG
Source organism: Unio delphinus (assembly GCA_029339505.1). Lineage (NCBI taxonomy): Eukaryota > Metazoa > Mollusca > Bivalvia > Unionida > Unionidae > Unio > Unio delphinus. The sequence continues at coordinate 2,821,853 of JAQISU010000254.1, read as the reverse complement.
CACAATCTTTGCAGGTACAGACAATCAAGCATCACATGGCATGATGGGAAGTAATATATTTTCACATGTGAAAATTTAAGGATATACTTTTTTCTTTCACATGTGAATGTATCAGAATAAATTTTTCAAAAAAATATAAAAATGGAAAAAAATAGTCGCTATATTTCACATTTAATTATTTAATAAATAAAATATATAGTATTTAAAATTCATCTGTGGGGAAAACTGTTTAAGCAAGAGAAGTAGGCTGTATTTATTTGAAGTAAGTACCAAAAATTTTGTTTTACTGTTGTATCTGTGGTATTTATGAACATACTATGGTATCTACCATGGTATTCAGATTTAGTCTTCTAGTGAAGGGGCCTGACAATATTTTGTTTAAAACATTATATCTGTCAAAAGGTAGAAATAAATATCTCACTCTGACTGTTTATAGCATTTTTACAAAATATTATATTCATTAAGGAATTTTTAAAACAAAACTGAGATGAAATAAAATATTTTTAAAATGTATAGTATGTTATCTAAAAACTATTTATTGAAATAAAATATTTTTAAAATGTATAGTATGTTATCTAAAAACTGATGAAAGACAATCAAGTTTGTACAATGATTGATACCCTGTAAAAACAATGTGAAGACATTCGAGAGCTTGATTACATTGATATCGAGAGCTTGATTACATTGATATCGAGAGCTTGATTACATTGATATCGAGAGCTTGATTACATTGATATCTACAATGTACTTGTTACAGTAACCAGGGAAAATTTGGGATGGGCAAGATATTTATTAGAGGGCCGTTGAAAGAAGCAGCAGAGAGGGTGAACAGACCACACTTTTCCGACAAATTTTTGATTGAATCTTTAAAACGAAAATTGAGCCTTCCTACAAAATCTCATATTTTAACCCAAAAAAATAAGTCTCCATTTAGCAAACGGAGACTTTACGATTTTTTAATCAATTTTGGTCTCACGGTTCTATCTCATGGAAATATTGTTACTGCAGCCGTCCACGCGTGTTCGTTATGATCAATAATTTTAATTGGAGCTCCTCACAATTGATATTTCGGTTCGTATAATACTTCTCCGGTTATTGTCGTTACTGATATTGGGAATTTTAATGATGCTTCTAATTTAGCTATATCAGAAATCTTTGCACCATGCTGTTTCACTGTCAGTTCCCATTCGGTTATTTTCCTACGTCGCAGATCAATTAGTTTATTTCCTCGGGATGCATTTGTGAAGTGTTTCATTACCCGTGTTGCTACACAATTCAGTGAACTAGAATATTTCATAGGAACTAGGATCGTGTTATAGTAGATATCTTGTGTGCAGTAACACTCCAAATAGGATCAGTAGCCCTTTTTCTGCCACCTTCAAGCTCTCCTGGTTCGTATAAATACCTAACAGTGACATTACTACCAAGAATTGGTTGGGAAACGCTATAATCTTTTTGTGAAATTCTTCGAATTTCCATTTTAGGTATAGACTTCTTTTTAATCGCGTTGATAGGTTTCATGTTGATTGTTCTAGTAATCTCATTATTCAGTGCGGTAATCACAGCTGGTTAACCTTTTGACCCATTCACGGGATCACTTTTCTTGGATGAATTCTTTTGCGTATTGATATCCAAATAACCGCTCAGCAAGAGTCCGATTAAATCGTTCAACAATTGCCTGATCGCGATGTAGTGCAGTATGCCCCCGTCTGATGGTGACTTTGTGATCTTTCATCGCTGATAAAACATCGCCTTGAAATTCCTTGCCAGGATCAACTTGTAACAGATTTGGCCAGCGTAGTGGGCCTCGTCAATAAATCTTTTCAAATGCAGAAGCAACTTCAGGTGATGATTTTGTTTTTAGCGGTTCTGCTTGTTTGTATCGACTCGCAACATCAACTACGGTTAGCGCGTATTTGTAACCGTTGTCATGTGGTAAAAATAATAAATCAGCTTGATGAACTTCATTGGGTACAGTAACATCAAAATGCGAGAAATTGATTTGTTTAGGACGCGGTAGATAAATTTGCCATATAGCCTGTTTGGATAACCAATTAGCCGCAGTAGCCTTTTTCACTTTTGCGGCGCTGGTGAGTTTACTGATCCTCTCGGAGAATAATAAATAGATTCCATATTATTAATTACCAGCACCTAACATCAATTTGCCTTTCATAGCCGATTTTACCAACCACGAAGCTAATTTTTCTTTCAAAGATTTATCAGGAACAGCATTTAACGCATGAATTAATTTCACATCCGCGAGATGCCTGTTTTGCAGATTACTGCTTTTATATGCAACATCATGAGCATGACACGCCTTATCAATAGCGTTTATCGGATACTCGCTGGATCAGGGATGATTTTGATCATCAAGTCTGATATCTAATCGTGTTCCGGGGCCACAGTAGCTATATCCTGGAAGGTGCTTTTCTCCGGGGTACTTTGCCCATGGGGTTCCAGGGAGCTTTGCCAATTTGGCTGCAATATTACCTCCTCGTTTTTTTTAAAAACATTTCCGGATTTCATAGAAATAAATCTAAATTTTTTGGTACCACATGTTGCACATCTACCAGTTAGTGCAGATCTGTTATTTTTAGTTGTAATCGTCGTCACATCATTTGTGCTAGTATACGCGTTTTACACTTCACACAATATAGATCCATAATTTATGTATAGAGATATGGATATAATTGATTTTTCAGCGACTAAAACAAAAGAACCAGTTAAGCATCATGCAGCGCTACCAAACTCTATCCGCGCAATTATAATCGGGCCATCTGGATCCGGCAAGACACAATTGTTACTCAATTTAATAATGAGATGGATGAAATGGGATAAGTTGTATTTAGTTGCTCCTAGCGTAGATGATCAACGATGCTATGAAGTGCTAAAAGATTTTAATGAAAACGCTTCAGAGATTGCTGGCGAGTGTATTATTGAATTTATAACCGATATTGACGAGGCACCATCAGTAGAAGACCTCGATGGAAGTATCAACAATTTAGTTGTATATGATGATGTCATGTTAGATAACCAAAAAAAAACAGCTAGAATATTTTCCCAAGGCAGGCACAAAAACACTGACGTGATATATGTCACTCAACGCTACACTCAGATTCCAAAAGTGATCAGAGATAACTGTAATATTCTTGCTGTATTCAACGGCGTTGATACACATACGCTACGAAATATTTGGCAGACATGGTGCTCTGATATGGGCTTCAATCAATTTAAAAATTTCTTTAGTAACGCTCAGTCGACCCCGCATGGATTTATAACAATAAATTTACATGATCCTCAGACACGATATCGTATCGGACTCGATCAAATATTTGGTTGAAATCATTTATTATTTTTGTTAACTTGTAGCAGCAGAGAGAGTGAATGACCACATCGTTGCGACCAAAATTGATTAAAAAATCGTAAAGTCTCCGTTTCCTAAATGGAGACTTTTTTTGGGGGGTTAAAATATGAGATTTCGTAGGAAGGCTCAATTTTCGTTTTAAAGATTCAATCAAAAATTTGTCGGAAAAGTGTGGTCTGTTCACCCTCTCTGCTGCTAAAGAAAAATTGTTAGTGGACTTGAGAATTATGTAAAATTCAAACTGAAAATTACTGAAAATCTCAAGATGAGTCTTACGATGGATTACCAGTATTTTAACATAATGTGATGTAAATAACAAAAAATTTATATTTTCTGTTATCAATTTTTCCTGAAGTACCTTTCACAACATTTCCATTTTCCATCACATTGCCATATGCAAAAAATGTCAAACATGTTATTAATGTATTTTAAATATAATTTTATTTGTAATATTGAAAATTAATTTGTGACATAAAATGTTCTGTTGTTGTTGTAGGGTTTAACATCATTTTTCAGCACTAGATAGGCTATTCATGGTGGCCAGTATTAATGGTGGAGGAAGAACCTGGAAATCCCCAGAAAGAACCACTGGCCCATGAGAAGCTACTGGCAAGCTTTCTCACATACCCACATTGGCCGAATCCGAGACTCGAACCCACACAGACAGCGGTGAGATGGCAGTGATCCGTAATGGAGAGCGCTTTAGACCACTCAGCCACTCAATGTTTTGTAATAATAATACTTATACTTACCATAAGTAAATGTGGTAGGGTTTGTTTTAGTGACAAAATGAGTGCCTGTGCCATTGATAGTTGTCTTGACCTAATTTGTTGATTAACAAAACAAATTAATTTAATGAATAGCAAGGAAAATGACTACTAATTTTTCATGATTGCTTTCTTAGAGTTAGTATCATTTTGAAACGATTCAGTTTTAACAATATATATATATATTGGTACAACAAAAGTATTGATATATTGATGAATCTCTTGTAAGTATTAGAATTAGTTTTACCTCCTTCCAAAACTACAGGTTGAAAAAGGAATGTTAAAGGTAGGTAACTCGAGAAACAGAAGCATGTTCATCAGAGTTGTACCTCCATGATAGTTTGTTTTAAATTTCTTTGACACAAGTCACAACTATTATTTCCGATTGTTGAATTTGATATTTAAGTACTGTATAGAGAATAATTATTGTAATGTACTAATTTGATGTTTAAGTACAAAATAGAGACTAATTACTGCAATGTACTAATTTGATAACAAAGTATAGTATAGAGAATAATTATTGCTATGTACTGATTTGATATTGAAGTACAGTATAGAGAGTATTTTTGCAATGTACATGTACTAATTTGATATTTAAATACAAAAAAAAGAGAGTAATTATTGCAATATATTGGATTAAGAACAGTATAGAGAGTAATTATTGCAATATTTTGGTTTTAATACAATATAGAGAGTAATTATTGCAATGTTTTGGTTTAAGTACAGTATAGTGAGTAATTATTGTAATATTTTGGTTTTAATGCAATATAGAGAATAATTATTGCAATATTTAGTTATGTACAGTATAGAGAGTAATTATTGCAATATTTTGGTTTAAGTACAGGCTAGAGTATAATTATTGCAGTGTACCAAAAAAGTATGTACTGCATTGTGATTGGTTTTATAAACCAACCCAGTCAGATTGCTAGATAGATACTTTTGAATAATCAATGTAGTCCTTTTAGACAATGGCAGATATTGCAGGTCTTCAATGTGAAGGGATGAGGAAGGACATCATGTAATCTTCAATGTGAAGAGATGAGGACATCATGTAATCTTCAATGTGAAGAAATGAGGAGGGCATCATGTAATCTTCAATATGAAGGGATGAGGACATCATGTAATCTTCAATGTGAAGGGATGAGGACATCATGTAATCTTCCATGCAAAGGGATGAGGACATAATGGAAGCTTCCATGTGAAGAGATGAGGACATCATGTAATCTTCAATGTGAAGAGATGAGGAGGGCATAATCTAATCTTCAATATGAAGGGATGAGGACATCATGTAATCTTCAATGTGAAGGGATGAGGACATCATGTAATCTTCCATGCAGAGGGATGAGGACATAATGGAAGCTTCCATGTGAAGAGATGAGGACAGAATGGAATCTTCCGTGTGAAAGGATGACGACATAATGGAAGTCGCAATGAGTAACCAGGATGTAGAATTTGGTCAATTGATTTGGTTTGCTCTGAGCAGTAACACTTTTTCTTCAAAGGGTACTTGTTCAAATCACCGTCTTAGCTGGCCCCTAATGCCAAGGATTATTGTAAAATGATGATGCTATAATAGATGGGACCAAGATCTTTTATTTTGGTACTAGTAGCCTGTGCCCTTGGTCTTTATATCTAGAAATCAGTATATTATTATACAAGACTATTGATGAAAGGTCAGTGGCTGCAGACAAAACTGTACATGTCAGTTATTTCTGTGTAATATATTTCCTTGTAATGGCCTGTAATTTCTGTATGAAAGATGAATGATCGAAGATGCTTGCCTTTACAGAGCATTGACATTTTTCTGGGTTTATTCGAGTCATGGGCTTGGTCAGATGTGTATGTATGTGAGAAACTTTTCTGTGGGTTGTTGGTTTTAGCAATGGTCATCATAAGCTATTTCTCCACCAAAAAAAGCATACTTGTTGCCATTTATAGCCAGTCATGTGCAGAACAAAAATGGTGTTAAACTGATAACAACAATAACAACAACATAAAACTTTATGATGAGATAATGTCTGCAATTAGTCAAGGCTCCAGTTCCAGGTCCTGATCACTGACAGCAGAGCAAAAATGTAACTATGTTAGTTTGAATTACTGGACATTGAAACTAAACCTAATTCTAAGTCTATTATGAATTGATGGAGTGTACATGTACAGTCAGGTATTTAGTTAAAAAGAACCTAACTTTTTTCATTTATTTAGGCAGTGGTTCCAAAACTTTTTGTCTGCAACCCTAAAAAAATATGTTTTTGTGATTCTCACTTATCCATTTCTACATTTTGATAAGTTTGAAAAACTAGACAAAAATTGTTGTGTCCCTTTGCAACTGTTCAGAATGTTACAATTTGGGTTCTGACCCTACAAAATTCATGGTGACCCTTTGTGACCCTCAAGAATGTCCTTGTGACCCTGATTTGGAAAAAGGGGACAGGGAACCACTGTATGAGTGAATGTCACAAGATGATGTTCTTTTGTGGTGCTCTTGTTTAATTATTTGGCGTACTTAAGAGAAACAAAAACAAAGGCAATTCTTTTGGGAAATATCACAAAATGGGCATATCATGTGATTTGGCAATGCTCTTGTTAAATTATGCCAATAATATAAGTAAAGTTCAAAGAAGTTTTTGATAAGTATATTTGTGCTTTTGCCAAGGACAGTAAGGAATGTAAATTTAGAATATAAGATTGCTTGTTTCAGTTCAGTTGGTTATTTCACAATTATAGGAACAGGTTATTTAGAACTGAGGAAGCTTGAGTGAAGTGCCTTGAAACACCATGGTAACCATGTGTATATGCTGTAATGTTGTATGGCACCTCAGCACAAAAGTGGCTATGCATTACAAACAAAAAGTCAATTTTAAAATGGAAAAATTGTTTGCACAAAGTTTCATGAAGATAAACTTTTCCAAAAAATGTAAAATTGAATAGTCATACAATTTATAAAATGTTAAGAATCATATATATATATATATATATATATATATATATATATATATATATATATATATATATATATATATATATATAGAGAGAGAGAGAGAGAGAGAGAGAGAGAGAGAGAGAGAGAGAGAGAGAGAGAGAGAGAAAAATTATATTTATTATTATAATAATAATTCTTTAATAGGAGAATTTTAATGATATATCAGTCTGTGCAACACACAAACACTTCTATGTCAATTTAAGCATTCAAGTTGTTACATTTATAAGGGGGGGGGGTATTGTTCACCAGAAATATAGATTGTAAATTTGCATATTCGGTATCTGTTTTTAATTCACTGAAGAGCTCTTCAAATTAACTGATTTTCAGAGGCAGTAACAACCCATATCAAACATAGCTTACACATACAAAGAAACAGAAGAAATAATGCTGTAGTTCATGTTCTTAGACCAAGTCCATCTCGTCTCCCCTGGCAATGGACATTGAGTAATAGGGACAGGATATATCACATTGACCAAGACAAATGTGTTACATGAAGAAGTATATTATTCTGTTTCAGTCACTAAACACAATGATAGAGTGCAGATGGTTTGAAGTCTACTGGTCATAAATCAATGCTGTGGACTGTACAATATCCATTGATTTGTCTTCTATCCAGTGGTCATTACCAAAAGTTTGTCATCATTACTTCTGAATTGGCTTGGAAGAATGCCATGAAACTTGATCACATATAATTCCTAGGCTTGATGGTCTTAAATGAAAATAGTGCCATTGGAACATCTGGAGTGGCTTCTTGCAATTGGTGACCATCATAGAAATCTTTATTGCTACTCCACATGAACAGATAGCCATGTTTACATGGGGTTTTCACATAAAAACACTTGTAATGTCTGGTTGACCCTTAATGAAAATGAGGCTTGTCTAATATGTAATATGGCACTTCAGCTGCCATTTTGAAAATATTGTTTCTTGTCCTGGATGAATGACCATATTGGCTTGAGGTTCCATTAACTTTGCAAACAGCCAAAATCCTGATCTACCATAGCATAATGTACCTGCAGATCAGGATCTATATTGTTTGTTATATGATTATACAAACATCCTGAAAATAAAATCAAACTGCAAAACCAGTCTGTTTCTTACAATATATTCCTGTATTAAAATGATGCTGATCTAGCCATCACCAATACTATCTTGAAAATCCACACCAGCCATAACATCATGTGTCATACAAAAACACAATTCCCCTCCCCCTGACATGGTCATATTTCAATAAACGTGATTTTTAGCAAACTTGCAGGGCAGAAAAAATTAGAGAGGGAGGTATATTTTATGGCCACCACTAAACACACTGTGTGTCTATAACATAAAGTTTGTATAAACAGTAAACTGACCATGTAAAACTTTCCTCAGGCCAATTAATACAACAGCTTATCACAGAGGCAATTAATAGATAAGATTATAGAAGATAAGCAGCCACCATTTTACAAATTACTTAACTGACTCATAATAGCTAGGATACCAGTAATACATTGTCAAAACCTAGGAACAGTAGAATGGGAGAGACCATTAGGCTAATTTACATAGGTAAATTACACTAAATGGAACAGTCCAGTTCATTTGAAATTAAGTAAATTACAGAGATGCCAATTGAAGAAGTAAAACTGATATACCTCATTGCTTTGAATGGGAATGTTTAAGCCATCTTTGATTAGGATTATTGACAAGTTGAATCAGCAGTGGTAACTTGTTTCTTTCACTTTGCTCTTTATTTGAGATGCAAAATAGGTTTAGTTTGGTTTTTGTAACAGTGTACAAGTCTGATTCGATTTTTATGGCAACCATCAAAATGCAGCTGAGGCTTAATAAATTTTCTTTTTTAATCAAATTTGAATTTCCAATTATGTTTTTATTGGCTATGTGAAAAGACGACTTTTTGGGGTCATGTGTATGACACTGCTTGGGTGTCTCATAACACATTTTTCAAGTCCAGAAATTCCCCAACATTGAGATTATGGCAGATGTGTATGGTTGCTTTTCCAAATAAAATGGCCTTGTTGACATTTCACTACTATAATAATAAAGTGATAAATAGATTGTTTTGAATAGAAATGGTATTCATCAGACATCCAACCAATAGGTCTTTGCTAGTGGCAAGTTATGGACTTTTTGTAGCTGGTCTTTGGTGATTGTTCTTGTGACTTTATTTATCTGTGCTTTATTATTTTCAGACATATCTAAAATAAAATATACCTATGGAAAAGTAGTTCATTTGGCTGAGCGTCAAACTGTTAATCGAAGGATTGTGGATTTGATACCTGCTCTGAGGTCATTCAGGGTTGGCTGTAGAATTGCACAGTATTAAAGGTGTAGGATTTCGAATTTACAACACAACACAATTGATGGGAATACAAATACATTGTTTAATTAAAAATATTCTGAATGAGAGATTAATTATGATTGATTTGTGTGTGTATATGATTCAAATATTGGATCAATTAAAATAAAACTCACAGACTTAAAATAGTTACAATACAAAGAAATGATCTTACCCAGTACAAGGAACAGGGGTGAATGATTCACAGTGATTTCACAACTAAATTAATGGTTTTACTCATTGTAAAAAATATAGTATTTTACTCGTAAAGTAAATTGTATTCCCTCAGTGTAATTATTTTAACAAAGACTGAGAAATTTTATCTGTTGGAATTTTGCATAATTTCTTTAGCCATCTAAATACTTTCTCATTGGTTGAGTAGTGTTTTGTGTTTTCTTGCTCTTTTTGATAAATATCTTGCCCAAGCATTGACATCCTGCCTATTGTATCAATGGCATAATTAGTAATTAGCAACCATACAACATGTTCACATCTGCCATAATCCCAGTGTTGGGGATTTATTTGGATTTTAAATCTTTTATCAAAAGGTTCTGCTGTCAACACAATGTCTTTCAAAGGATGTCCGCTAATTGAGTGCAAACTTAAACATCCTACTTTAGTTCTAGTTTCTAGTACATTTGTCTGCTATAGCCATTGTAGGAAAAGATGGCTCTAACATCAAATGTTCACATATTGGGTCTCAACAGGTGTTCATTCAAGCCAGTCTACCCTAAGAGGTGCTGCATTTATCATGGTGTATCCATCTGAAGCAATTGAAAGAAAAATACATATGATTGGAGGCTGTTCATTATTAAAATGAAGTACATGTATATCACTGACAAAGAGACAATGCCCGGAAAAGGGATTACCATAACTTTCTGCCATAAAAGTGTGGTCTCTCAAGAGAGGTGGTCACTTATAACAGGTCACACAGCTACATAATCATTAAATTTGAGCATTGAGAATATGGTCTCTCAAGACAGGTGATCTCACAAAGCAGTGGCCTTTCAAGACAGGTTTCACTGTATACACAATGACTAAGATCATTACTTTGTGATTTTTGTTTTTTGTCCAGGAACAACTTGAGATTAAGTTTTAAATATTGCTTAGGAATTTATCAGGAATAGCTTAGCAATTATCAACCAATTTGAGTGCGATCAATCATTTATTTTCTTGCAGTTAGTAAAATCTTGGTAGTTGCATATTATATGGTAAAATCATTTTATTTGGGGAGCCTTAAGCTGAATGCTGGTGCATCTAGTACAGCACCTACTGGTGATTTATATTGAGTAGAGGAAGAATAGGGTAGTCCAGTTTGATTTTCTTTTTTTCCTGATGGATCCGTGTAATTTTGTTCATGTACCATATTAATAACAATGTCTAGGAATGGAGGTGACAAAAAGGTCTTCACAATTTATAAAAAAAATACTAGTAAGGTGAATCAGGAGCACCTTGTAATCAAATAAAATTAAAAAAATAACTACCAGCCAGATTACCAAAAGGTGTGCAGATTACCAGAAAAAAATGCAGTGTTCTAATATTGTAGTAGCTTGAAGTGGCTTTGATACATTGAAGAATGATTTGTCACAAGTTCAGGATAGTGTCTGACATTTTGCCTTGACAGAGATCAATAAGTAATTACTTCTGCTTGGTTCTAATGGTGATTGGGCATAGAGTGCTTATCTATTGAAACCATCAAGTACACTTGCATTTGTTAAAACAATTTCTCCCGGGAAATTAATGAGAAAGATAAAAAATATGAATCGGAGACGGCAATAGTCAGCTATGTCCCACTACTTTTCATAAACTGAGAAAATATATGAACACTGTTGATATTCTTGTACCTAACTGAATGTAGATTTGTGAAAATATGCTTGAATGGACGTTATGTTTTGTTTTTCCACTTTTCCAAATTATAACTTTGTATATGCTCTTACATTAGTTATGGCAGTAAAATTAGACATTTTCAGCCAGGATATGTTTTTTTTGTTGAATAATAAATATAAAAAACTTATGAAGCTCTTCAAATAGGTATGCAACCAGTTTTAATATAACTAACAACAACAACATAATAATAATAATAATAATAATAATAATAATAATAATAATAATAATAATAATAATAATAATAATGATAATAATAATATAATGAAAATTAATATAATAATATTATAATAAAAATTTCAATAATATAATAATATATAATATATGAATATTAATAAAAAAAAACAATATAATATTTTGTACCAAAAACAAGGGATGCTTACATGACATATATTGGTACAACAACTGTGCTTTTTATTACATATTTATTACCTATTTATTACATATTTATTACATATTTATTACCTATTTATTACATATTTATTACCTATTTATTACATATTTATTACATATTTCCCAACCTTACTTTGGCCCAGGATACAGAATTCAAAATGGGGAGCCACAGTAGCTCAGTTGGTTGAGTGCCAGATTTGTAATCCAGTGGGTGGCTGGTTTGATACCTTAATAGGCAGGAATGCACTTTGCTTAATATTACTAATAATGTGTTAAAAAGATATGTCAAATAAACATAACTGAAAACCCATTACATTATTACTGAAGTGAAAAATATCACTAAAAGCTAGGGGTTTCAAAGCTCTACCCATCTCACATGTTTATCATATGTGCAACCAATGCACGAACTCTGGTGAATTTCTACTCTGGTGAATTTCTACTCTGTAGTTTTGGAGATGATAGAGTTATGTACAAACAGGGGGATGACTTTTAGATGTATGTATATATTGTACAATATTTTGAAATCTTCACTTATTCTTAAGGATTATGTAAGTATGGAGATGGTAATATGTAAGGAAATGATGGGACTTAAACCAGACTCTGATTTTTTATCTGTCCATATTTACTGGGTACATGTATTTAGAATAATAAAAAGCTTGCAAATTTTTGATTTTTCAGCATGAGTGATGATGTTGTAGACTTTATATCTACCTACAATTGAATAGACCATCTTGCCATCTGTTTTTTTTATGTATATTGGTGTAACTGTAAATTATATGAAAGCTATTTCATATTTTTAGTTAATTAATTCATTAAATATATATGTAAGTAACTATTGAGCAAAATGAAAGAAAGAATTATTTAAATGAAAGTTGGCTGTAAAAAAGATGGTGATTTTATTTGCACGTGGTTGTCATTCATCATCCAAAATTCTGTCGTGCAGAGGCGTAGCTGGGGGGGGGGCAGGGGGTACATATGTCCCCAGGCGCCAAGGTACAGGGGCGCCAAAATGAGGCTTGTAACGTTACATTATAATAAGTAAACAAGGGTAATAAATTGGTCACAAGATCGCTGGGGCACTAATTTTATTGTTCGTCCCCGGGCGCAAAATATCATCGCTACGCCACTGCTGTCGTGATGGGACTTATGTTTTCAGTGAAGGTTTAAAGTATTGAACTGATTTGCCAAGAGGATAAAAATTTTCTAAACAATTATTGTAGTAATAGAATTTGTCCATTATTTCTACAACTTCAGTGGTGATAGAACACTACCGATGATAATTTGTAGAGGTAATTAGTTGTAAATGGACATATTTTTCACATATTGGTTTAGGGTATGTACAGTAACCAGCTCATATCATATAAAAAATTTGTTATAGTACCAAACGAACTTCAGGTGCATAATTAACATAGAATAAAGACAGTGCATAAGGCCAACTTGGCCACGTTTCATTGTGTGGGTTTGGCTGTGAGATCGGTGATGACAGTAGGCCAACTTGACCATGTTTCAGATGGTGGGTTTGGGTGTGAGGTCGGGGATGACAATTTTGTAACCTTTTAGAAATGTAATTAGATATTAGGAAGGCAGTTTTTGTTCATTAAAGTGTGCAATTGAAACTATTGAAATCAGATAACACTGGTTTCTATTTGTTTTAGAATTTCAAATAATTCACTTTGCAATTTACTTGAGGAACTAGTTCTGCTTTTGATCATGTCCATAAATAGTCATCATTCTTCACATCTAGTTTTATGTAGCAAGAAATAAATTTGCTCAGTGGTTTTATGGAACAAGTCTTTTGATCGCCATTTTGCAGTTATTAAATGCACTCAGCCTTGAAGTAACAGTTTTATGTCATTGATACTTTTTGAGGTCAGAATTAACAAGGCTGAAATTGTCATATGGTTTGACTGGCATTTTTATGGCAAAGGTCTTTGAATCCAAAAAGTGATTCTTTCATTAATTTTTAATGACAAGATAGTATGGATGGATGGATGGATGGATGGATGGATGGATGGCATGCACATCAGAACAATTCTGGATATGTTGTGCCAAAGAAGATTAGATACCATAGAAGCATTCTTACAAGTCAAGCCAGATTGCAAATAACAAAGATCCTGATGTGCCTGCAGATCATGGTCTGTGTTGTTTGTTCTATTGATTATTCATAAAAAAAACTGCATACAGATCTGCCTGGGTATTATGAGATGGCAGATCTGGGTCTGTGCTGTTTGCAGTCAATCTTGACTTATAAGCAAGTACATGAGGTAAAATGTGGATAGGAGATGAAAGAGGGGAGAAGAAAAAAAAGAGAAGTCCAAGACCTAAGTTTGTAATTGCAGGAGATACCCCATGGTACAAATGTTGCTTGTATTAGTAATCCTTTACATTATATAGGAGGCTGCAGGCATGCATGATCCGTTATTGCATGCAACCAGCCACTCAAAGCATAGACCCCAATCTTTCATGACATGCCACCAGCCACTCAAAGCATAGACCCCAATCTGTCATGACATACCACCAACCACTTAAAGCATAGACCTCAATCTGTCATGACATGCCACCAGCCACCCAAAGCATAGATCCCAATCTGTCATTACATGCCACCAACCACCTAAAGCATGGACCTCATTCTGTCATGACATGTCACCAGCCACTCAAAGCATAGACCCCAATCTGTTATGACATGTCACTAGCCACCCAAAGCATAGACCTCAATCTGTCATGACATGCTACCAGTCACCCAAAGCATAGACCCTAATCTGTCATGACATGCCACCAGCCACCCAAAGCATAGACCCCAATCTGTCATGACATACCACCAGCCACCCAAAGCATAGACCCCAATCTGTCATAACATGCCATCAGCCACTCAAAGCATAGACCCCAATTTGTCTTGACATACATGGTGCAATATTAATTTTGGGTCTATGTGGTTTGCTTGAAATATTAGTAACATGATAACTAACCATTTGGATTGGTGCTTTAGGGCACAATGATACAAGTATGTTATTTATTGCCATGGCAATCAGAGTAAAGTGCCCTTGCATAAGGGCATGCCATAGTTGGATTTGAACCTGCACCATAAGCCTGGCACACTAACCACTGGACCACAAGCTCACCCTATGAATGGCATTAAATTTGATTGGTTAATATATTTTACCAAGGCATCCCGAATCTATAGTGTTCATTATAAAATAGGCCTAGATCATACATAAAGCAGATTTTACAAAGATGGTTTCTGAAAAAATATATAATTGAATGCAATATGGTATAATTATTTTTTTGTTTTTAGAGAGTTTTGATACTGTAAATTGTACAGATGTTGCAAAGGTGTGTCTAGCACAAAATCACACTTAAATACGTAAATCAAGGCTTGTAAATTCACAAATCAAAGGTAGATTGAAAAATCCAAACAAATTGATGGAATGTCAAGATCTAGTTGAAATGTTATATATCAGAACTAATGAAAATTATTTAACATTTATTGAATTCACACAAAGACAAAATTTTGACTATTATTGAAACTTTTAAAATTATGTCCCTGAGAAACAAGTCATTCATGATTTGTTTACATAATATGCCAGTAATGAAGTGTTTCCTTTAAACACAATCATATTTGTTGATAATTTTAGAATTATTGTATTCTTTTGCATATATTTAAAAAAAATGTATTGCTTTGTTTTCTCTCTAGTCCTTTTAGAGAAAATATATCCAGTTATTCTGAAGGGTTTATCCAAAGATTTTTGTATTTTTTAACATCTATGTTTTCAGAACTTTTTAAAAAATATCTTTGTCATTTATCCTGAACTAGTATTGTAACAATGTAATAATATATTTGTATGTATTGGTACATTAGCACCTAAACAATTTTCGTATCAGTACAGATTTTTTGTACCAATATTTTAATACTGTCAAGCAGCTAGACTGGTTATGAATTTTTTCCCATACTGAAAATATTAATTTGTATTTTGATGGAGGATCATAACCACTTTAAATGCATGTTTTAGTAAAGATGGAAAGTCACTTATCATATAATAAGACTAAACAAAATCTTCTACTCAAGAAACAGGCAGAGGGACAGAATTTGAAAATAATGTGGCTTTATTAACAAATGATCTAAAGTACTCAACCTTATATATAGATCAATTTTGTATCTCACCTCATTCCACATGGGTTCAAGTCTTGACTTGTTCATTGTAGGGGTGTGAGAAAGATTGAAAGTTTGTGAGATTAGCTTTTCATGAGTTTTTGGTTATTTCCAGGGTTTGCCTGGGTTCTGCGTCAATCAAATAATTATTGGGAGCTGTGTAGAGCCAATCATGTGCTGTATAATGTTGATGAGCTCCTCTAAACCAAACCAATTAAAACCAAGGTAGATGATTAACTTAAATAAATTGCTAGCAGTATGAAATAGGTATGTGCCTTGGTACGATACATAAATGAAGATTCATTATTATCTTTAACTCATTTCTTCCCTATTTATGCATCGTGAGGGGTTGTTTATGAGACACCAAAGTGTGAAAGTAAACATGTGTAGTTCCCTGATGATATCAAGTAATGAACACTCTATACAGCAGGAAAAAGAAACTAATTTTGAGACCTGATATTTGATTTAGGACAATATTCCTGGTTGAAGTATGTATCTGAATTTTAGACTTTTAGCCTGGGATCTAAAGCAGACTGGTCCGAACCCTACATTGATGGGTGAACCAATACAAAAAGTAAAATAGCCAGTCAAAAATGTCTTTACCACATAAGCATCTGGTTAAATGAAAATGTCTCAGAAGCAGAAGTATTTGGAGGCAATCAGAAGTAACCCCAAAAATACATTTTGTACCCCCATTTCAGTTGAAAATGAAAATAAATCTCCAGCGGTTAATGAATCCAGCTGCAAACTTGTATCACATGCTTTGTCATACATGCATGTAACCATAACACTGTCAAAACATAGTGTAACAAATTTACAAAACCTTTTAGAGATTTATTTCCCCTCCTTAATTTTGGTTCGATTGGGCAAGGCTCGATTTAAGTTCCAAATTTTTCACAATACTTGGTTTGATTTGGCAATGACTGATTTAAGTTTCCAATTTTTCTCAGAATCTCTAATACAAATCGTTTTAGACTGAGAAGGAGTCAAGCCAAATGGCTAAAGGTTTTATTTCAGATATTTGCTGAATGAGTTATAAATTCAGACTATGTTTACTAATCTGCTTCTATTCTAATAAAATTATTTATCATAGTTTAATATTACACTTATCAGCAATGCTTAAATGTTGTAGCAATTTATCTCAAGTTACTTCCTGTTGATTACTTCCTGTTGATATTTTGATGCACTGACATTACATTCTAATATATCTGTTTACTTAAATTATTGTGAACATGTTTTAAATATTACAGACATTTGTAAAAATTTATAGAGTAATTTATACATTTTGAATTGATTGAATAGAAGTGACTTGTTTTATTTAATTATTATACTGTTGCCATCAATGCTGTTTGTACACCCCATGAATGTCATGTGATTAGCATACACCCCATGAATGTCATGTGATTGGCATACACCCCATGAATGTCATGTGATTGGCATACACCCCATTAAAACATTCAGCATGCATAGTGAAAATGGGAAACACTGTATCCTATACACCATTTTTGACCAGTCAAATGTCTACAAATTGCTTTTAGAGGCAATAAATGCAAGAATCCATACTGCAGTAAAACTGCATGCAGTTGGACAGGTACAATATGCACAGATAAATGCAAGAATCCGTACTGCAGTAAAACTCCATGCAGTCAGACAGGTACAATATGCATACAAATAAATGCAAGAATCCGTACTGCAGTAAAACTCCATGCAGTCAGACAGGTACAATATGCATACAAATAAATGCAAGAATCCATACTGCAGTAAAACTCCATGCAGTCAGACAGGTACAATATGCACAGATAAATGCAAGAATCCATACTGCAGTAAAACTCCATGCAGTCAGACAGGTACAATATGCATACAAATAAATGCAAGAATCCATACTGCAGTAAAACTCCATGCAGTCAGACAGGTACAATATGCACAGATAAATGCAAGAATCCGTACTGCAGTAAAACTCCATGCAGTCAGACAGGTACAATATGCATACAAATAAATGCAAGAATCCATACTGCAGTAAAACTCCATGCAGTCAGATAGGTACAATATGCACACAAATAAATGCAAGAATCCGTACTGCAGTAAAACTCCATGCAGTTGGACAGGTACAATATGCACACAAATTAAGTCTAGTAAAGGTATGCACCTTTCAAAGATCGATTTGTATGTTGGAGATGACACACTTTAAATATACAATAGTTGCAGTACAGCAGAATATCTCAGTAGAGTGGCACCTTTGGGGGTGTAATATCAAACTTATTATTAATCAGGCTGTGGGAGAGGTATCAGCAGAGACACTATCTCACCTTAGATAAAAATGGTTTATTGCCGACAGATTACATTACACATTTCATAGATCATGGCACTTAAGCTATTGTTAGCACTGCTGCAAAAGTGAAATGTCCCTTAGATAATGTCTGCTGCCGGCTTACACCCACCTTGTTTATTCAGAAAATTTTACAGGAAACAAGTTATGGGAGACTTCAGTGACAGTTGATTGAATTGAAAATGTTGGCAGGAATTTTGTTCTTCATCTGTCTTGATGACTGTAGAAATTGTATATTGGAAGAATTGGTACATTTTTATAGTTCCCTTCATGAAGAATATTTTAATAAATATATACATATGGTAACTCTGTACTTGTTTTGCTGATGGCAATAATTACTCTAAAAGTCTTGTGGGGTCACTAATGGTAATACAGTTGCCTATGCAATGTCACATTCTTACGAAATGTTAAATTTATTACTTTGCAACTTATTTTTACAAGTCTTGTTCAAGAAATAACCCATGCCTGAAACCTTGACAGTCCTGTTATTTGATTGCCTTTGTTAATTAACTCATTTCATTTGACATCACTGTGTAGTTTTTTATAAGTGACATTGTTGTGTAGTTTTTGAAAAGTGACTGGAAATGCATATGAGTGACTGGTAACTTGTCCATCTACACTGTGATAAATGTTTTCAAGCTGTGTGAAACAGGTCATTTTGGTAAAATTGATGTTCATTATGAGTACAGGTTGATGGTATTGTATGACAGGTTAACTGATTTACCATAGCATTTGTTTCCAGTGGTACTTTTTCAGTGAACCGGTATTTTGGTTGTTTCTGTCATTTTGGAAATTCCAGAGGAGCCTTATTATTAAGAATCAATCACAAATTTGTTCTCTGTTAGACTCCAGTCCAACATACCAAACTGGCCTTACCCATGTGTATACACCAGCAAGATACTTATGCTTCTCTTCTGACAATAGTATACTAATTATTCCCACTATGAAAATGAAGTCATATGGATGTTCATTTGCATACCAGGGCCCAGCAATGTGGAATCAATTGCCCATTGAAATTAGACACAAAGACACAGTGATCTCTTTCAAAAGTGTTCATAAAACTCACCTTTTTCGACTGAAAGAACAAACTTAAAGACCTAATGTTTTCTCCCTTAATAATTTTCAGTATTTTTTATGTTTTCTAATTTCGAGGTGTTTGCTTTTGTTTTTTTGTAGTCATATCATTATAGATGTTGTAAAACGCTTAGAGCTTCTAAAGATTAGGCGCTATACAAAGTCCTCATTATTATTATTATTATTATTATTATTATTATTATTATTATTATTATTATTATTATTATTACAACTTTAAGTATTTTAATGATGTGTTTTCATTATGCATGACAAACAGTTTTTAAAAAATTCCTTTTTAGGAAACAGTTGCATCTGCCACAAATTAATGGTGAAGATTACAAATATATTTATGATCCTTTAATTAGCTGTTTGGAATGTGTTGAGTATGCCAATGTATTGCGTATGCCAATGTGTTAAGTATGCCAATGTATTGAGTATTCCAATGTATTGAGTATGCCAATTTGTTGAATATGCCAATGTGGTGAGTATGCCAATGTATTGAGTATGCAAATGTATTGTGTATGCCAATGTATTGAGTATGCCAATGTGGTAAATATGCCAATGTATTGAGTATGCCAATGTATTGAGTATGCCAATGTGTTGAGTATGCCAATGTATTGAGTATGGCCAATATATTGAGTATGCCAATGTGATGTCCAAAAATGGAATGTTTTGTAAACAATCAGACAAACACCTCACAAAAGCATGTGATTTTAGTTATTTTCTAGTGTGTGTTATTAAGCATGTGATTTTAGTTATTTTCTAGTGTGTGTTATTAAGCATGTGATTTTAGTTATTTTCTAGTGTGTGTTATTAAGCATGTGATTTTAGTTATTTTCTAGTGTGTGTTATTAAGCATGTGATTTTAGTTATTTTCTAGTGTGTGTTATTAAGCATGTGATTTTAGTTATTTTCTAGTGTGTGTTATTAAGCATGTGATTTTAGTTATTTTCTAGTGTGTGTTATTAAGCATGTGATTTTAGTTATTTTCTAGTGTTTGTTATTAAGCATGTGATTTTAGTTATTTTCTAGTGTGTGTTATTAAGCATGTGATTTTAGTTATTTTCTAGTGTGTGTTATTAAACATGTGATTTTAGTTATTTTCTAGTGTGTGTTATTAAGCATGTGATTTTATTTATTTTCTAGTGTGTGTTATTAAGCATGTGATTTTAGTTATTTTCTAGTGTGTGTTATTAAGCATGTGATTTTAGTTATTTTCTAGTGTGTGTTATTAAGCTAGGTATATGTATTATGCTGAAAGACTCAAAATCATTTAATTTATTTCAGAAGGATACTTATTTTGTCTGGACTTTACACAGCAATTACTAAACTTGCTAAATAATTTCTTGATTGTTGAGTAAGTGTGTTTTATGTTTACTGGCCCGGCTAGCATCCCACTCAAAGTTTCCTTGCCGATTATATTACTATGTTAACTAGAACATTGTGTGCATTAGTATCAACGCTTCTTTTTTTTAAGAGGCTGTCTGATGTCAGTTCAATGTCTTTCACATTATTTTCTGTTTTGGTAGCTTATTCATCCCATTTAAGTTTCAGCTTTAAGATTACAGCTTAAATAACAATTAATAGACACAGCAAATTCATTTACCCAAAAGTACTGGTCATTTAATTTTGGGAGGTTGGGATTGTGATTTTCTTTTGAGTTGAAAATGTGTTCTTTTATCTCAAGATAATTATTATTTTTGTCCAAATAATATTGTAGATATAAGATGGTGTCATTTTGCTTTAAATCAGAGCTAGATACTTTTTCCAGCTATTGACACATGAAAATCTAATTTAAAAAAGTCAGGCCCCAATCCTAGAATATTTAATTGTGGGTCCTTAATATAATTGTATTATGCCTTGGTACATATTGGGGCATGTTCAGAAATAGCGTAGTATACAGCTGTACCAAATTGTTTGTGTTACCCAGCGTAATTTGCAATACTTAAGATTAAGTGTGAAATTTGAACCGTATTTACTTTTCTTTGAAACGAATTCTTGGTTTTTGTTTTATTTATCTTAAATCAGAGTATCTGACTTTTTTTGGTGGCGCCACAGTGGTAAATGCTTCATTGATCAATGCTTCATTGACACAGCATGGATTTCAAAAGGTAATCTGCACCAGTAAATTATTTAGGACTCTGCATGAGAAAGGTACTTTATCTGGATTAGTTTGGATTTTATTTATCCTTTTAAACCACTGTAATATATACTACATTGTGATCATTCACTGTTTGGGGCTCAATATCAGAATTCAGAATGTTTTTTTTTGTTATTGATATAGATAGTTTGTGCCAGCTGTGGGACTAAGGTAATTAGGATTCATTATTTAAGCATAGACACAGAGATATATTTCAGGTGAGTCATACTATTCCAAACATGTAGAAGTGCTGGATCTGAATGGTTACATAACATTTGGGGTTGAATTTTGAATCTGAATGAATTTAAACCAACAAACTATCAGGATAGTAGGCGTGCAAGAAACAAAGTTAGACAGGCTAACTAGAATAGCCACATACAAGTATTAAGCACTGACAGCTTTAATATTTATGACAGCTGTATATTTAATTGGTATTGGGTGATTGACCTTTATCCATCTTCAGGTGAGGAGTTTGGGCCCATCTGACTTATGTCTTTTTTTGGTAAGGAACATGTTACATACCAGTAGCTAATGTTTCTGTGGAATCAGTCATTTAGTTAGTCTTTATTTTTAATTTGAGAGGATTTATTTATTTCTATTATCACTGGAATTATGGTGCTCAGTTAATACTTTGACTAATCATTAGTTTGGGATTATTGTAATTCATTTAGAGACATTTTGGATTATATCATTGTGATACGTCAAGACTGTTAGCACATAACACTATTCCAGGCTATGCTTACTGAAATGGTAACAGCAAAATTATTTTCGTCCAGTGGCCATTGACAATTACCATGATATCTTCACAAGGAATGAATATAATCTCAAAAACTTACAGGTGCCTTGTATTAATTTAATTGTGGCTCTCTGACTGCCTGTCCATCTGACAATAACTTGACCCAAATTTGTTGGATTTTCAAGCAAAATTGGCATGTGACTTCAGAACTATAAAAACAGAGTTTGATTTCCAGCATATACAACATCATTTGTTGGTGTCCTGACCATGCAGCTTAAGCTGAATTTTTTAAATTGATTATTTCATTGAAAAATGTGTATTGGTGAGACTTTGAACTTTAGTGTTCAGCATCATAACTTAGAAGATGGACATAACTTTATTTAGCCAAAATTATTGCATTTCAAAGTTATTACACACCTTTATTTTATCTAGACTTTTAATTATATTTTTTTAATTCTGCATCATTATTTATGGCAGACATGGCACCTGAATGACCATCTTTTACAAGCTTTGTTTATTGGACAGGAGTTCTAAGGCTGTGTCATGCTATAAGTACATGTATTGTTATTATTTTATTAGAATCTTATTATTTTCTCTGCACCAAAGTTTGTCCTTCATGCAACTCCTGTTATCTCTTTGGAAGAAGTTTAAATGGTTTGGGCAATGATTTTTGTGATGTGCAAAACAATCTCAACTTCGTTTTGGTAACCAATCCAAGTTTGGGATGGTGTTTGATGTGTTAGAACTTGCGAACAGGTCCTTAATACAGTTTCATATGCTGTTGTTGTTGTTGTTGCTCTTCTTCTTCTTCTATATTGTACTATAGAGCAATTATATACCAGGATGTTAACCTTTTAATCCATTGCATAGCTTACACAAAAATACACATTGTTGCTTGAAGTACAGGTATTTCCTTTGATATTTGCATTCAGTATATCTTACTTTACTGGGTGTTACATTAATTTCACCTGTCATTACACCAGAGCTGGCTGCTTTCTCCTTTTGATTGCCAAAGTTTCTCACTATTTCTTCTTTTATTATGTCACACTTTGTACAATTCTGATAATGCCTTGGGAGTTCTTAATGCTTATTTGTATACTAAAAGATTTTTCACCATTGGCTTGTATTTATCAGTGCATGACTTGAGATGACATGGATTGCTGACTGGGGGATAAACAAAATCTTTCACCATTGGCTTGTATTATTAATTAGAGTAAGATGCTTGGTCAAATGGAGGTCAAGACTATCCAAATAATTTGTTTGACCTAAGGCAGCTTTTCTGACCTGTCACCTTGAGCAAGAGGACCATGTCTTGTTCAATTAAAGTAAGTAATAGCGATGTACAACTAGTTGGGCCAATGGTTTGTGGCTCTTAAATTGCCTTCTGGATGTGTGATGTTATGATAGAAAACATCTTATACCATGCCTGTATATGATAGATATTTTATTTAGCATGTTATAATTGTGTTCTCTAGTGTGTGAAATTTATGTATCAGCTTGTATTAGAAATAGTGTGCACAATAGGCCCCAACTGACATCTAGAAATACTTTTATGGAAGTAGACACATGCCGAAGTTGTGAAACAGGAATTCAGGTGGAGGAATAAAGTTATAGGGAAAAGAGGTACAAATGACCAAATTTTTACAAATTACATTGAAATGGAGTGTGATGTACCATTATTTTGGGAAAAAATTCAAATGTAACAGGAATAGTGTTTTTTATTTTTTCAATTTCTTTACATTATTCTTACTTTATGCTGTTATACAGAGATTTTCTGATTGCATAAGGTATGTAGTTAAAATAAAAACATAGTCATTCATTCTTAAATTGCTGGCATGATCATTTTTAAAAATTCACTTGAAGAATCTATAGCTATGAAATTTAATAATTTACTCACTTGAAGAATATATGGCTATGAAATTTAAAAATTGACTCATAGAATCTATAGCTGTGAAATTTAGATAGTTACTCACTTAAAGAATCAATGACTATGTTACGGGGTGGCATATATATAAAAAAAACCGCTATTATATTGTTATATACCCTACCTCTTTTGGTACTTGGTATCTAGGAGATGACCGCCTTCAGTATAATTGCCCAGTTTGAGTAAATATAAGTGGTGAAACTTATAGATGAAATATATATAGAGATCTGAGCAGATATATAGAACAAACAAACACAAGCCCCCGTACAGATAAACAAACAATTTAATCAATTACATTAAACATCTATCTGAAGTCATTACATTAAACATTTTCTCAGTTTTTAGAAACATTAACTTCCTAAATTTACAAAAGAAAGCACAAATGGATTCAAATAAAATTGTTGATATGTTTACTGACAGATTTAGTTCATCATAAGATCGAGTGAACAATCAAAGTCCATGCCTTGTATGATTTCATAATCTGTTCTTCCTTTCACTCAACTTCCACTGTAGCTATTTCAGCGCCTGGATTTCTGGATTCCTCTCTCAACAATCCATCCAGGAAATTCAGTATTTATATATATCACGATTATGTCATAGAGTTCCACTTTTCAGATTTTCTTTCCGTCTCAGATTGCACTCTGAAGTTCTCTCTAAAGATTGTATGTTAAGGCTATTTTCTCCCCTTTTAATAAATATAAATAGAGACAACCTAAATTTCCTGTTATTTATGAAATGGGGGGTTTTGCAGTATCCCTGCTCATTATCAGATATTTCTATCAGTAGTAAACAGACGTTAGGACTATCAATCGACTTTTCATGTCATAAAATGACCTAGTTAGTCGAATGGCTAATTCGTCATGCATTAACATCACTCAATAATACAGACCACATGAGACCTAGTAGTTCTGTGCCTGCCACCAGTAATCAGTTTTGTCATTTCACACTTGCTATGAAATTTATATAGTTACTCACTTGAAGAATCTATTGTTATGAAATTTTAAAAAATTGACTCATTTGAAGAATTTATGGCTATGAAATTTAGATATTGACCCACTTGAAAAATCTGATATAAAATTAAAATATTAACTCACTTAAAGAATCTATGGCAATGAAATAGGAATATTACTCACAGACTATCTGTATTGAAGATCTATGAATATTTGATCGTAATTGCTATTTGCAGCTGTCAGTACATGTACTAGAATAAGAGCTGACTGATAATGATTCTTTAGTATGTATGTATGTATGTATGTATGTATGTATGTATGTATGCATGCATGCATGCATGCATGCATGCATGCATGCATGCATGCATGCATGGATGGATGGATGGATGGATGGATGGATGGATGGATGGATGTATGGATGGATGGATGGACGGAAGCACGGACGGATGGATGGATGGACGGAAGCACGGACGGATGGACGGAAGCACGGACGGATGGATGGATGGACGGAAGCACGGACGGATGGATGCATGCATGCATGTATGGATTCTTGTATCAATTTAAGTACATATGTATGCAAGTATGTATGTACACAAGCATGCATGCACATCTAGGGTTTAACAATGAATCAGCACAAGACTGGATTCATGTTGCCAATTAAAAGTTCTAAAAATGTGTTTGCAAATAATCAATAAAATATGTGCATGTATATTCCATGAAGAAAATGCAAGATTTTCTCCGATAGTGCGTCATCATAAAGTTTATTAATTAAAAAACTACAAAATCAAATAAATTAAAATAAAATTAAAAAATATCACCTCATAAATTGCTTGACACATACATACATACATACATACATACATACATACATACATACATACATACATACAGACAGACAGACAGACAGACAGACAGACAGACAGACAGACATTACATACATACATACATACATACATACATACATACATACATACATACATACATACATACATACATACATACATGTGGTTATCACTATTTATGCTTTTAAAACCCATTAGATGTGATTTATTGTTCTCTTGAAATTTCTAGATATCACAAGATCATAAGTCAGTGAATGCCATTACTTGCAGAGTTTCTCTGTGGTAATCATCACTTGATACTGTTGTTGCAAGACTTCATCTGTGGTTATTTTTGCTGGAGGACTTCATCTGTGGTTATTTTTGCTGAGGGACTTCATCTGTGGTTATTTTTGCTGGAAGACTTCATCTGTGAAAATCATTGCTTGAAGATACCATTTTTGGATGTAATCACTGGGAGACTTATATGCTGATATCATGACTAGAAGACTTCATGAATATCATCATTGTAAGACTTTATATATAGATACCATTTTTTAAGAATTGGTCAGCTTAATCACCTTTTGATTGGCAGGCTATCACTTTAATCACCTTTTGATTGGCTGGCTATCTCTTTAATCACCTTTTGATTGGCTGTCTATCTTTTTAATCACCTTTTGATTGGCAGGCTATCGCTTTAATCACCTTCTGATTCGCTGCTTCAGTACCACATTTAGAATCTTGTGAGGTTTTCAGGATGTCTTGATAAAGGCACCTACACTATGTGGACAGATCCTTATTTCCCTCCTGCAGCAATTGTATCAGCGTTTTGAGATCATAGATGTCAATGTTGTTCTTAGAAATATAGTGTGTTTGAAAAAAAGGTCACTGGTTTTATTTGCTGTGCTCATACATGACAGAAGCTTACAGAGTTGTTTGTCATCTGTTTGTTGTTATCCTTCATGTGACCTGTGTCCAATCGTCTGTCTGTTACTGTTACTCCTCCTACACTACTTTTAGGATTTTCATTAAACCTTACACAAACATTCATCCCAAGGTCTAGGTGGTCTTGAATAAAAATGGTGTTGCTCAGATATTTAATATGGCTACCACAGCAGCCATTGTTACTCCTCCAAATGGTTGATCATATTGCTAAAAGACGATATAATGTCTAGTCCTAAATGAAAATATTTGGAATCTAGCTGGTCCTGATTGAAAATGTTGTGGATTTTAATGTGTTTTCGGTCCTAATTAAAAATGATGTGGATTCTAAAGTGTCTTGTCTCTCATTTTTTAATCTATGGATATACCAAAGCCAGAATTGTGAAGTGGTTTCATACTGCCATCATCTTTAAAGTTAAATCATAATATTTAATATAATGTTGTCAGTGATGGTGTAGAATTTGAATTTAAAGTTTAACACATTAACCCCTGACGCCGCATTAACCGGATTGGGGGGGGGATGGAGGTAGTAGCCTACTTTCAAGCACTGTAGTGTCAAGCTCATGTATGATACTGAAGTGGGTCACATTATAGAAAGGTAGACAGATTTAGCTCTACAAGGATACCAGATAATCTGGACATTTTAGTTGCACTACAAAATACAGCAAGAGAAACCTAATTTTTTAGACCCATTTCTTTTGTCCTTCCAAAATTCTCCCATGACCAGAAACTGATTTTCTGCACACAGACATGTGAACCTGTGCAAAAAGTTGGAGACTGTGGGCGTTTGGAATAAAGAGTGGTCTAGATACAAAAATGATGGGTTCATTAAGCAAAAAACAAAAAATTAACTCCAACTTTTCCCCATCTGCTCATGCTTGAGCAAAATAACCAGTGGAAAACAATGTATCTGACACAGCTTGGGATTAGACTTGGAAGTGATTGTCTTATGATGTATTTAGAAATAGCCCCCAAAATGTGTTTTCTATTCACATTTCATGCGAAAACAACAAAAACAACCAGGGGTTAATGTGTTAATGTAAGCTATTGAAGGTACATTAATTGTGATCAACAACTTGGCTGAAATATAATAGCAAGAATAATGAATTGTGAGCCAATTTATTGTCTTGGGGTTTTATTTGTATGATTTTCTGATAGATTACATTTTGTTGGCACTTTTATTTGCGGATTTTGTTCACAAGACTCACTGTTTGTTGGGTGCTCAAGTTCATTTCTTGTTGCAACCACAAAATCCATGAAAATTCATATGGAATACCCAGCAAAATATACTGACATATTATTTTATTTTTGGCTTTCGTAGCTGGTGTTGTGCATGAGACAGAGCAGTTGTGGTTCTGTTAGAGAAATGAAAATGGGTGGGTTGGGGGTGGGGCTGGAATAACCCACTATTTGAAAAAGGTGTGAATTTTTGGAAGATAGGAGACATTTATATCAAAGGAAAATGTAGGGCTTGAAAATTTGATGCAATATTGTTTATAAATCAGTTCATATTTAGGTAGAATAGTTGAGAAATTAGTGTGAATCTTGTGCATTTGAATACAGACTAGATGAATATCTGTACCACTGCAGTAAATAATTTGATTGAAAGTTCCAGGTTCCAGACTGGCACTTAAAGAGCAATGCTAGTTTTAGAGAACTGGATGTATTATTTTCTTTTTGATGGTTTTCATGGCACATTATTCGTTATATCATGCAGAGGAAATTGGTGCTCCTTCCCAAGGATAAAATAGGGCCATGTCGGAATCGCTTACAATGTTTACTTAAACATCACTTGCTGATATTAATCAACATGAATAATGAAAAATTAAACATAATTTTAAATGTAGATAACAGCGGTAGTTTTCAGGTATATGTATAAATTACAGGTATATGTATAAATTACAGGTATATGTATAAATTAATAATAATAATAATAATAATAATAATAATAATAATAATAATAATGATGATGATGATGATGATGATGATAACAACAACAACAACAAAAATAATAATAATAATAATAATAATAATAATAATAATAATAATAATAATAATAATAATAGCAAGAATAAAAGTTGTATTACCGTCATATATCAGCAAAGGTTAATAATGATAGTAATAATTGCAAAAGCAGTGGTGTTGCAAGGGGGGTGCAAGGGTGCAGACCGCACCGGGTAACACCATCTCAGAGGAGTGACACCAAAAGGAAAAATTGCAAATTTTACAGAGCACACACTGTTCGGTCTAGTCGGATTTCATAAGCGGATAACCGATCATAGTTAAATACATGACTAGCAGGCACAGGGTGCCACTTTTAAACTGTGGACTTATTTTAAGAAGAAGAAATCCATGGTGGAGGTCTGAGGGTGACACCATGAGTTATCCTCACTGGGTGACACCAACCCTAGCGACGCTGCTGTGCAAAAGTTAATAATAATAATGAAAATAACAATAATAATAATAATTACTTTGAAAAAATATTTCAGATTATTTTGCCAACATTTGT
The DNA here is from genome assembly GCA_029339505.1 of Unio delphinus. Classification (NCBI taxonomy): domain Eukaryota; kingdom Metazoa; phylum Mollusca; class Bivalvia; order Unionida; family Unionidae; genus Unio; species Unio delphinus. Next base: position 2,792,561 of record JAQISU010000254.1, on the reverse strand, counting down.
TGGAATTGTAAAACTTTACTTACTGTATGTGTATATAGTGTATGATATCATATTCCTGGTGCCAGTTTTAGGTAGTTTTTTTTAATAAAAGTAATTGATAAAATGAAACCTTAAAAGCCCTATTTGATAATTTTTTTTTTTTTTTGAATTTTTTTGAAAGCTATAAAATATTTTATGCAGTACCAAGAGAATATTTTATACACTGAAGCCCACTATAGCACACATTCATATAAAGAACACCTTTTATTAGAAAAAAAATTCATGAATCTATTTTATTGTTTGACCATTTAATTAATATTCAGTTGATGTATATATTTCTAGATGGGGTTGTTGTTATTGTTGTAGGATTTAATGCCATTTTTCAGCACACGATAGGCTATACATGGTGGCCAGTATTATTGGTGGAGGAAGAACCCGGGAAAAACCCCAGAAAGAACCACCGACCCACGAGAAACTACTGGCAAGCTTTCTCACATAATTACATTAGCCAAATCTTAGACTTGAACCCATGCAAACAGAGGTGAGATGGCAGTGATCCGTAACGGAGAGCACTTTAGACCATTCGGCCACTTGGGGGTCCATCTCTAGATGGGGTACTTATTTACTTGCTTACAAGACGATTCCAGATGTAAATTACAATGATCCAGATATATCATCTCATTATACACCAGCAGATTTGATTGATAGGAGTAATCAGTAGAACAAACAACATAGACCCTGATCTGCAGGTGCATTATGCTATGGCAGATCAGGATCTTTGTTGTTTGCAGTTTGAGTTGACCTATAAGTGAGCATATACAGTACTTGCCCATATGACAAATTACTGTAGTGCTCTGAGTGCATGCCTGCTGCCCAATTGCCAATTGAATCAAGTTTGTTACCTGACCTAGGATTGTATCACTTAGTGCCCTCAATGTTATCAATTCATTTTGGAAAGACACAATTGGGTCATTTGTGTTTTGGTGGCACAATGCCCTGTGTATGCTTAATTACAAGTTTTTCAGAGAACAATGAATTAATCTTTGTTCAATTGGGGCATAAACAACTTATAAATCAGAACTGTTGGATATGAGCAGTAATGGCTTTAAAGAGAGCATTTTCAGTAAGGTATGTGTGTATCATTATTACATGTACCTTTAAAATAAAAATTAGTGAGGATAAACTGTATATTTTATTGACTGAAATATACTGGAGAGATTATAAGCGATGTGTATTGACTTCTTTGTGGTGATTTTAAGGTTCTAAATATAATCTGTGTTTATTTCATTTGCAGTTGTAGTAAATTGTTGTTTGAATTCTTTGACATTTTGTAAGTTTAGACTGAGTAACTTTAGCAGGATCTGAATAATGCATATCATGGTTTAATCTGTTTATGTGTGTGTGTGTGTGTGTGTGTGTGTGTGTGTGTTTTTCTCCACTAATTGAATAAGAAGTAATCTTCTAAATTTAGGAACAGAAAAAAAAAATGATGAGGCTTGCAAATATGATGTACGATTTCTGCACAATTTTCCTTTGATTTTTCTTCACAGTCTTTTAGGAATAAGCTAAATTGTGCAATATGTCCTTGGGAGCCCCGCATTGCCAAATGGTCTAAAGTGCTATCTGTTACAGATCACTGCCATCTCACCTCTGTTTGCATGGGTTAAAGTCTAAGATTTGGCAAATGTAGTTATGTGAGACAGCTTCTCGTGGGTCGTGGTTCTTTCTGGGGTTTTCCCAGGTTCTTCCTCCACCAATAATACTGGCTGCCATGTATAGCCTATTGTGTGCTTAAAAATGGCGTTAAACCCTACGACAACAACAACAACAACAACAGTATATCCATGAATAGACTGTGTTATATAGTTTGTGGATTGAAAATAAACTATTATTGTCAATTATTAGGCCCACCACACACCTGGGCTCAGTGATGGGGTTAGAATCCATAATAATCAAAAATGTATATTTATTATTACATCTACTTTAGCAACCACTCCATCTATTAATCTATTTTACCAACCACTGCATCAGTACATAGCATTTACAAATCATTCTGTCTGTTCATTTCCATAACCAGCTACTACATCAGTTCATTGCCGTGACCAATCATTCCATCTGTCCATTTCCTTTACCAAAAACTACATCTATCTCCATTACCAATTACTCCATCTTGCCATTTCTTTTACCAATCACTCCATCTATCCATTGCCTTTACCAATCATGCCATCTTACCATTTCTTTTACCAATCACTCCATATTTCCATTTCCTTTACCAATAACTCCATCTCTCCATTTCCTTTACCAATCACTCCATCTATCCATTGCCTTTACCAATCACTCCATTTTGCCATTTCCTTTACCAATCACTCCATATTTCCATTTCCTTTACCAATCACTCCATCTTGCCATATCCTTTACCAACCACTCCATCAATTCATCTATTTTACCAACCACTGCATCAGTTCATAGCATTTACAAATCATTCCATCTATCCATTTCCTTTACCACTCACTCCATCTTTCCATTTCCTTTACCAATCACTCCATCTATCCATTGCCTTTACCAATCACTCCATCTTGCCATTTCCTTTACCAATCACTCCATATTTCCATTTCCTTTACCAATCACTCCATCTTGCCATTTCCTTTACCAACCACTCCATCTATCCATTTCCTTTACCAATCACTCCATCTCTCCATTGCCTTTACCAATCACTCCATATTTCCATATCCTTTAACAATCACTCCATCTTTCCATTTCCTTTACCAATCACTCCATCTTGCCATTTCCTTTACCAATCACTCCATCTATCGATTTCCTTTACCAATCACTTCATCTATCCATTGCCTTTACCAATTGCTCCATCTTTCCTTTTCCTTTACAAATCACTCCATCTTTCCATTCCCTTTACAAATCACTCCATCTTTATATTTCCTTTACCAATCACTCCGTCTTTTCAGTACCTTTATCAATCACTCCATCTATCCATTGCCTTTACCAATCACTCCATATTTCCATATCCTTTAACAATCACTCCATATTTCCATTTCCTTTACCAATCACTCAATCTTTCCGTTTCCTTTACCAATCACTCCATATTTCCATTTCCTTTACCAATCACTCCATCTTGCCATATCCTTTACCAACCACTCCATCAATTCATCTATTTTACCAACCACTGCATCAGTTCATAGCATTTACAAATCATTCCATCTATCCATTTCCTTTACCACTCATTCCATCTTTCCATTTCCTTTACCAATCACTCCATCTTTCCATTTCCTTTACCAATCACTCCATCTTGTCATATCCTTTACCAACCACTCCATCTATCCATTTCCTTTACCAATCACTCCATCTCTCCATTGCCTTTACCAATCACTCCATGTTGCCATTTCCTTTACCAATCACTCCATATTTCCATATCCTTTAACAATCACTCCATCTTTCCATTTCCTTTACCAATCACTCCATCTTTCCATTTCCTTTACCAATCACTCCATCTATCCATTTCCTTTACCAATCACTCAATCTATCCATTTCCTTTACCAATTACTCCATCTCTCCATTGCCTTTACCAATCACTCCATCAATTCATCTATTTTACCAACCACTGCATCAGTTCATAGCATTTACAAATCATTCCATCAATCCATTTCCTTTACCACTCACTCCATCATTCCATTTCCTTTACCAATCACTCCATCTTTCCATTTCCTTTACCAATCACTCCATCGTTCCATTTCCTTTACCAGTCAATCCATCTTGCCATATCCTTTACCAACCACTCCATCTTTCCATTTCCTTTACCAATCACTCCATCTCTCCATTGCCTTTACCAATCACTCCATGTTGCCATTTCCTTTACCAATCACTCCGTATTTCCATATCCTTTACCAATCACTCCATCTTTCCATTTCCTTTACCATTCACTCCATCTTTCCATTTCCTTTACCAATCACTCCATCTTTCCATTTCCTTTACCAATCACTCCATCTTGCCATTTCTTTTACCAACCACTCCATCTTTCCATTTCCTTTACCATCACTCCATCTTGCCATTTCCTTTACCAATCACTCCATCTATCCATTTCCTTTACCAATCACTCCATCTATCCATTAACTTTACCAATCACTCCATCTATCCATTACCTTTACCAATCACTTCATCTATCCATTTCCTTTACAAATCACTCCATCTTTCCATTTCCTTTACAAATCACTCCATCTTTATATTTCCTTTACCAATCACTCTGTCTTTTCAGTACCTTTATCAATCACTCCATCTATCCATTATCTTTACCAATCACTCCATCTTGCCATTTCTTTTACCAATCACTCCATCTTTCCATTTCCTTTACCAATCACTCCATCTTTCCATTTCCTTTACCAATCACTCCATCTTTCCATTTCCTTTGCCAATCACTCCATCTTTCCATTTCCTTTACCAATCACTCCATCTTGCCATTTCTTTTACCAATCACTCCATCTTTCCATTTCCTTTACCAATCACTCCATCTTGCCATTTCCTTTACCAATCACTCCATCTATCCATTTCCTTTGCCATTCATTCCATCTATCCATTTCCTTTACCAATCACTCCATCTTGCCATTTCTTTTACCAATCACTCCATCTTTCCATTTCCTTTACAAATCACTCCATCTTTCCATTTCCTTTACCAATCACTCCATCTTGCCATTTCTTTTACCAATCACTCCATCTTGCCATTTCCTTTACCAATACTCCATCTTTCCATTTCCTTTACCAATCACTCCATCTTTCCATTTCCTTTACCAATCACTCCATCTATCCATTGCCTTTACCAATCACTTCATCTATCCATTGCCTTTACCAATCACTCCATCTCTCCATTTCCTTTACCAATCACTCCATCTTGCCATTTCTTTTACCAATCACTCCATCTTGCCATTACCTTTACCAATCACTCCATCTTTCCATTTCCTTTACCAATCACTCCATCTTGCCATTTCCTTTACCAATCACTCCATCTATCCATTACCTTTACCAATCACTCCATCTATCCATTACCTTTACCAATCGCTTCATCTATCCATTGCCTTTACCAATCACTCCATCTTTCCATTTCCTTTACAAATCATTCCATCTTTCCATTTCCTTTACAAATCACTCCATCTTTATATTTCCTTTACCAATCACTCCGTCTTTTCAGTACCTTTATCAATCACTCCATCTATCCATTACCTTTTACGAATCACTCCATATTTCCATTTCCTTTACCAATAACTCGATCTTTCTGTTTCCTTTACCAATCACTCCATCTTTCCACTTGCTTTACCAATCACTCCATATTTCCATATCCTTTAACAATCACTCCATCTTTCCATTTCCTTTACCAATCACTCCATCTTTCCTTTTCCTTTACCAATCACTCCATCTTTCCATTTCCTTTACCAATCACTCCATCTTTCCATTTCCTTTACCAATCACTCCATCTTGCCATTTCCTTTACCAATCACTCCATCTTTCCATTTCCTTTACCAATCACTCCATCTTGCCATTTCTTTTACCAATCACTCCATCTTTCCATTACCTTTACCAATCACTTCATCTTGCCATTTCCTTTACCAATCACTCCATCTATCCATTACCTTTACCAATCACTTCATCTATCCATTGCCATTACCAATCACTCCATCTTTCCATTTCCTTTACAAATCACTTCATCTATCCATTGCCTTTACCAATCACTCCATTTTTCCATTTCCTTTACAAATCACTCCATCTTTCCATTCCCTTTACAAATCACTCCATCTTTATATTTCCTTTACCAATCACTCCATCTTTTCAGTACCTTTATCAATCACTCCATCTATCCATTACCTTTACCAATCACTCCATATTTCCATTTCCTTTACCATTCACTCAATCTTTCCTTTTCCTTTACCAATCACTCCATCTTTCCACATGCTTTATCAATCACTCCATATGCCCATCACCTTTACCAGCCACTCCATCTGTCCATCTCTTTGATCAATCACTCCATCTGTCCTTCTGCTTTACCAATCACTCCATCTTTCCATTTCCTTTACCAATCACTCCATCTTGCCATTTCCTTTACCAATCACTCCATCTATCCATTACCTTTACCAATCACTCCATCTATCCATTACCTTTACCAATCACTTCATCTATCCATTGCCTTTACCAATCACTCCATCTTTCCATTTCCTTTACAAATCATTCCATCTTTCCATTTCCTTTACAAATCACTCCATCTTTATATTTCCTTTACCAATCACTCCGTCTTTTCAGTACCTTTATCAATCATTCCATCTATCCATTACCTTTTACCAATCACTCCATATTTTCATTTCCTTTACCAATAACTCAAATTTTTTCTGTTTCCTTTAACAATCACTCCATCTTTCCATTTCCTTTACCAATCACTCCATCTTTCCTTTTCCTTTACCAATCACTCCATCTTTCCATTTCCTTTACCAATCACTCCATCTTGCCATTTCCTTTACCAATCACTCCATCTTTCCATTTCCTTTACCAATCACTCCATCTATCCATTACCTTTACCAATCACTCCATCTTTCCATTTCCTTTACAAATCACTCCATCTTTCCATTCCCTTTACAAATCACTCCATCTTTCCATTTCCTTTACCAATCACTCCATCTATCCATTACCTTTACCAATCACTTTATCTATCCATTGCCTTTACCAATCACTCCATCTTTCCATTTCCTTTACAAATCACTCCATCTTTCCATTCCCTTTACAAATCACTCCATCTTTATATTTCCTTTACCAATCACTCCATCTTTTCAGTACCTTTATCAATCACTCCATCTATCCATTACCTTTACCAATCACTCCATATTTCCATTTCCTTTATCAATCACTCAATCTTTCCTTTTCCTTTACCAATCACTCCATCTTTCCACATGCTTTATCAATCACTCCATATGCCCATCACCTTTACCAGCCACTCCATCTGTCCATCTCTTTGATCAATCACTCCATCTGTCCTTCTGCTTTACCAATCACTCCATCTTTCCATTTCCTTTACCAATCACTCCATCTTGCCATTTCCTTTACCAATCACTCCATCTTTCCATTACCTTTACCAATCACTCCATCTATCCATTACCTTTACCAATCACTTCATCTATCCATTGCCTTTACCAATCACTCCATCTTTCCATTTCCTTTACAAATCATTCCATCTTTCCATTTCCTTTACAAATCACTCCATCTTTATATTTCTTTTACCAATCACTCCGTCTTTTCAGTACCTTTATCAATCACTCCATCTATCCATTACCTTTTACCAATCACTCCATATTTCCATTTCCTTTACCAATAACTCGATCTTTCTGTTTCCTTTACCAATCACTCCATCTTTCCACTTGCTTTACCAATCACTCCATATTTCCATATCCTTTAACAATCACTCCATCTTTCCATTTCCTTTACCAATCACTCCATCTTTCCTTTTCCTTTACCAATCACTCCATCTTTCCATTTCCTTTACCAATCACTCCATCTTGCCATTTCCTTTACCAATCACTCCATCTTTCCATTTCCTTTACCAATCACTCCATCTATCCATTACCTTTACCAATCACTCCATCTTTCCATTTCCTTTACAAATCACTCCATCTTTCCATTCCCTTTACAAATCACTCCATCTTTCCATTTCCTTTACCAATCACTCCATCTATCCATTACCTTTACCAATCACTTCATCTATCCATTGCCTTTACCAATCACTCCACCTTTCCATTTCCTTTACAAATCACTCCATCTTTCCATTCCCTTTACAAATCACCCCATCTTTATATTTCCTTTACCAATCACTCCATCTTTTCAGTACCTTTATCAATCACTCCATCTATCCATTACCTTTACCAATCACTCCATATTTCCATTTCCTTTACCATTCACTCAATCTTTCCTTTTCCTTTACCAATCACTCCATCTTTCCACATGCTTTATCAATCACTCCATATGCCCATCACCTTTACCAGCCACTCCATCTGTCCATCTCTTTGATCAATCACTCCATCTGTCCTTCTGCTTTACCAATCACTCCATCTTTCCATTTCCTTTACCAATCACTCCATCTTGCCATTTCCTTTATCAATCACTCCATCTATCCATTACCTTTACCAATCACTCCATCTATCCATTACCTTTACCAATCACTTCATCTATCCATTGCCTTTACCAATCACTCCATCTTTCCATTTCCTTTACAAATCATTCCATCTTTCCATTTCCTTTACAAATCACTCCATCTTTATATTTCCTTTACCAATCACTCCGTCTTTTCAGTACCTTTATCAATCATTCCATCTATCCATTACCTTTTACCAATCACTCCATATTTTCATTTCCTTTACCAATAACTCAATCTTTCTGTTTCCTTTAACAATCACTCCATCTTTCCATTTCCTTTACCAATCACTCCATCTTTCCTTTTCCTTTACCAATCACTCCATCTTTCCATTTCCTTTACCAATCACTCCATCTTGCCATTTCCTTTACCAATCACTCCATCTTTCCATTTCCTTTACCAATCACTCCATCTATCCATTACCTTTACCAATCACTCCATCTTTCCATTTCCTTTACAAATCACTCCATCTTTCCATTCCCTTTACAAATCACTCCATCTTTCCATTTCCTTTACCAATCACTCCATCTATCCATTACCTTTACCAATCACTTTATCTATCCATTGCCTTTACCAATCACTCCATCTTTCCATTTCCTTTACAAATCACTCCATCTTTCCATTCCCTTTACAAATCACTCCATCTTTATATTTCCTTTACCAATCACTCCATCTTTTCAGTACCTTTATCAATCACTCCATCTATCCATTACCTTTACCAATCACTCCATATTTCCATTTCCTTTATCAATCACTCAATCTTTCCTTTTCCTTTACCAATCACTCCATCTTTCCACATGCTTTATCAATCACTCCATATGCCCATCACCTTTACCAGCCACTCCATCTGTCCATCTCTTTGATCAATCACTCCATCTGTCCTTCTGCTTTACCAATCACTCCATCTTTCCATTTCCTTTACCAATCACTCCATCTTGCCATTTCCTTTACCAATCACTCCATCTTTCCATTACCTTTACCAATCACTCCATCTATCCATTACCTTTACCAATCACTTCATCTATCCATTGCCTTTACCAATCACTCCATCTTTCCATTTCCTTTACAAATCATTCCATCTTTCCATTTCCTTTACAAATCACTCCATCTTTATATTTCCTTTACCAATCACTCCGTCTTTTCAGTACCTTTATCAATCACTCCATCTATCCATTACCTTTTACCAATCACTCCATATTTCCATTTCCTTTACCAATAACTCGATCTTTCTGTTTCCTTTACCAATCACTCCATCTTTCCACTTGCTTTACCAATCACTCCATATTTCCATATCCTTTAACAATCACTCCATCTTTCCATTTCCTTTACCAATCACTCCATCTTTCCTTTTCCTTTACCAATCACTCCATCTTTCCATTTCCTTTACCAATCACTCCATCTTGCCATTTCCTTTACCAATCACTCCATCTTTCCATTTCCTTTACCAATCACTCCATCTATCCATTACCTTTACCAATCACTCCATCTTTCCATTTCCTTTACCAATCACTCCATCTTTCCATTCCCTTTACAAATCACTCCATCTTTCCATTTCCTTTACCAATCACTCCATCTATCCATTACCTTTACCAATCACTTCATCTATCCATTGCCTTTACCAATCACTCCATCTTTCCATTTCCTTTACAAATCACTCCATCTTTCCATTCCCTTTACAAATCACCCCATCTTTATATTTCCTTTACCAATCACTCCATCTTTTCAGTACCTTTATCAATCACTCCATCTATCCATTACATTTACAAATCACTCCATATTTCCATTTCCTTTACCAATCACTCAATCTTTCCTTTTCCTTTACCAATCACTCCATCTTTCCACATGCTTTATCAATCACTCCATATGCCCATCACCTTTACCAGCCACTCCATCTGTCCATCTCTTTGATCAATCACTCCATCTGTCCTTCTGCTTTACCAATCACTCCATCTGTCCAACTTCTTCCAATTACTACATTCATCCATCTCCATTACCAATCATTATATCTGCCCATTTCCTTTACCAACCACTAAATCAATTCATGTCCTTTACTAATCACTCCATCTGTCCATCTCCTGGACCAATCACTCCATCAGTCCATTTCCTTTACCAACCAATATATCTGTCCATCTCATTTACCAACCACTCCATCTCCTTTACCAATCATTCCATTTCCTTTACCAATCACTCCATTTGTCCATCTTCTTGACCAATCACTACATTTGTCCATCAACATTCCCTCTAAGCTGCACGCAGCTTCTCAGGCATCCCTGCGCAGCTGAATTGATAATTTTTGCTCAATCCAACGTTAAATTTTGCTCATCTCCCAAATGCTTGCGCAGTGCAGCGAGCACTGTGCGCACACCTACCATTCGATTAGAGGGAACGTTGCTGTTCATCTAGTTTGCCAACCACTATACATGTATCTGTCCATCTTCTTTACCAGTCACATCATCTGTTTATCTTTACCAATCACTCCATCTATCTCCTTTACCAATCCATCTATCCATCTCCTTTACTAACCACTCCATCAGTCTCATCTCCTTTACTAACTACTGATCTCATTTACCAGTCACTCTATCTGTCAATCTCCTTTACCAAACACTCTATCTGTCCATCTCTTTTACCAGTCACTCCATCTGTTCATCTCCTTTACCAGTTGGGTTTCTGCAAATCAAACTTTAGTTGCTGGGCATTGTTGAATTTTAAACACATATGCTCACAGCATCACGATATTGATGATATTCTGACTTTGTTTGCCACAGAATAACTTTAGCTTGATTTCATCCAATGTTTGGCAAGGAGCTTTACATTCAGAAGATAATCAATGATGATGATTGGATTTCTGCAAGATTCAGCATGCATCTTTGCATTTAGAAGATCTTGAATAATTTTGAATTTCCATGTCATCATATAAAAGGGTTATGCAGTGTTTTCTCCAGGATGCATGAATGTGTGAGTTCCCTTAAATTCAATCCCCGCCTTAAAAATGAGCATAAAAATCATGTTCAGACAATTTGCCATGAGTAAAACAAAGTTGGTTAAATTCATTAAGATTTATAATGCTCAATTTAATCATGTGAATGGTTAACTTGGAAATCAAGCACCATAATCAAGTGTTTACAATTTGATGTTTTGCTTTTGGGCAGACCGCTTCACTGGTCTAAGTGTTTATAGCATCCAACCCTGATGTGGGAGTTGGAGAAATAATTATCCGTTGTATGAAAACTGAGGTGAAATCACTGGTTATGGCTCCTGAATGCCCATTTTCTTCAAATGTCAGTTCCCAGCACAAGTTTCTCAGTTCGGTTCGGTTCCAAGGAGATCAAAATAAATGGGGCCCTTTGTAAGTCAGCTATCAGTAATGTATTGAGTATTTTCAAAAATGGGTTGTAATGTCCATTACAGTTGACAATGTTCTGGCACCCTTGAAGTCCAAGGTTAAGGTAAGTTGTCATTTTAGACATGCTTTGAGGATAAAATGTGTCAAGGAACTTTAGATGAATGCAGTATGACAGATGTACTGTTATGACAGATGTACTGTTATGACAGATGTACTGTTATGACAGATGTACTATTTGTGTTGCAGGGACCATTTTAATCTGCATGTGAGTAGGGGTGGGGTGGAATTTGAATTTGAAATAAATCCATTTCCATATTATTGACAACATTATTTTTCCTCCCCATGCCTTCCCATATGTTCTATATTATTTGGTAAAAATTATGTTCAATCTATAATCTATGAGAAAAATAAAGATAATCTTGAAGTAATATCTAAACACCTTTTAGAAGGCAGAAAGGACATCCATCTCTTACTTGAAATGCCACCTCGCTAATGACCAATAGCCAACATACTAACATTGGTATCATAATTGAAACAGCACAAAATGGATAATTAGAGGAAAGGTCATATGAAAGGCATTGAATAATATGCAAAGCTCTATTTTTAAGACAATAGTAGTATGCCATACCATTCTATAATTGATAAATTAAACAAGACTTACCAAGTCGAAGTTTGATTGTAATTTCATGAACCCCATAAGTGCCTTAGTGATCACATGAGATGAGATGACGCTGGTCACATGGTCAGTCTTGAGAGTAAAGAAAATGGAAGTCTCAATGTGTTATTGGGTGGGAAGTATAAAGGGTGGGAATGTGATCACTAAAGCACTTATGGGGTTCATGAAATTACAATCAAACTCGGAAGTTGGTGATTTAGTCTGGAAGCAAATAAATCCACATCTAATGTGCCCATACACTTTAATGATCGCATTGAAGACTGGAGCACTTAACTTCCATTCAGAATCGTCATTAATATTTCTAGACAATCTATCTGCATCACAATTTTGTGTTCCCAGCAAATGAGAAACAGTTAACCATATACCCCTAACTGTACACCACAGCCAGATATCGCGCGATAATTTATGCAGTTTAGAAATGCGGCCCCCCATTTTTTTTCACATATGAAACTGCTACAGAGTTATTCATGTAGATGTGCACATGTGTGTTCTTCACATTGGAACAGAAAGATTGTAATGTCAGAAAACATGCTTTCAGTTCCATAAAGTTAATATGATACAGTTGTTCCTTATGATGTCAATGACCACCTGTTTCAGCTTTGGTTGTATGATTTACTCCCCCCCAACCAACAAGGGAGCTGTCACTGGTCAAGACAACTTGTGGTTCACCATGCGAAACTACTTTATAACTGGAGTGCACATTAGATATCCACCAAGATATACACTGTCTGCTTGCAGTCGAAAGAGACAAATAAGCATCAAAATTACTTCTATGTATCTTTAAGTAGTTATCTTTTTCATGTTCTAGATCTTTATAATATAAAGGTGCATAGTCTACACCTGGGTCACAAGCAACACGCTTTCCCACAAGTTGAGCCAATTCACGAATAGTGATGTTGCATTTCCGCAGTATATCAGAACAATGAGCAACGATACTGTCTGCTTTATCTTGAGTCAGTCTGACAGTCATTGTGACAGAGTCTAGCAAAAATCCAGCAAATATTATTTTTTGGGTGGGTTCAAACACAGATTTTCTAAGGTGAACGGTCAAGCCCAATCCATCAAATGTACGAACTGTTTCTATAACATTTTTCCGACACTGATCATAAGATTCCCCTAACAAACAACTATCGTCAATATATGCCACATTTGTGAACCCTTTTCGTCTCAATGATGCAAAAACTGGCTTCAGTAGCTTGGTGAAAACGCGTGGTGCAGATGCCAAACCATTTGGCAAACAGGTAAATTCATATATATTCCCAAACCACTGAAAACGCAAATATGTCCTATGTATCTGAGTTACAGGAACAGAATTGTAAGCATCCTTCAAATCAGCTGATGCAAAGAAACAATTTTTTCTCATGGCATTAACAGCTGTTTTCAAAGTTTCCATTTTAAAATGTATCTTCTCAACATTGATATTAAATTGTTTTAAATTCAAAATAAGTCTCACAGACCCATCTTTTTTAGGTCTAATGAAAATGTTTGAAAAATATTGTCCAGGTTTCGAATTAACCTTACGAATAATACCTTTTGCAAGAAAATTTTCAATTTCAGCATTAATCTGTTTCTGTTCAGTTAGTGAGACTGTAAGTTGGTTTGGTATACATGTTTGCACAGGTTGCTGTTCAAACTTTATTTCATAGCCTTTCACAGTATTCAGAATCCAAGGATCAGAAGTAATATTCTGCCATGCGTCAAACGAGGCTGAATTTTCCCAGCAACAAAATTGTCAGGTGTATTGATCATGCAAGAAACATATGTACTTTAATGAGGCTGCATACAAATAGCCTGGGAAGATCCTACTGATATTTCCGATGTTTGAAAAACCCAGTTCCTTGTTTTTGGACTTTTTTTAAACCCTGCCTCCAGCGATAATTTTGCTGCCCCTGATAATTTCGGTTCCGTTGGTGTCCGGTCCATGAATAAGAACATCCTAAAAAAGGCACACTGCTTTTAAAATTTGATGCGACTTGACGTTTTGCTGCTTCCTGTTGCTTTTTTCCCAGCAGCTGAGTTCCAGCCTTCTGGGATTCATTTAGTTTAGTTACCTGCCCATTCAGGTTATCTCCAAAAAGCCAGTCTGTGATGGGATTCGATGCAACACAGATAGGCTGATACATGTCGGTTAGCTCAGGTTTTATTAAGTCACAACACTTAAAACTGAAGTCGTTGAACAAGAACGATGACATTTTAAAATTGTCCATGACAAAATCCCAAACTGAATCTAACGGCAATTCTCGAAGATTGTTTCTATGCTTTTTAAACAATTCCAAGACCCTTAGGGTAGGAACCAAACTTTGCCCTAACTGAGTCTACAACTTTTGCAGGAGTATATCAACACTCCAGGCCTGTTTGGACATTGTATTCCAGACATCAATATTTACTCTCGGCACTTTTAAATTGTCACAATTTTCTGGTCTGGGATACTTTTCCTGCACAGACTTGAGCTTGTCGGATGTTAGCATGGAACATAGTCCTTTATTGAGGACTTCTGCTAATTTGTCCTCCACATTTGAGCCAGTTTTCTGATGTTCAAGGACAAAACTTTCCAAGTCCACAAACAAGTCATCAATATCATTTGCAATGACGTCAGTGAAATCTGCATCATGATCTGGCATAATTAAAGCTGCAACATCCACATCCGAGTCGACGTCTGCCGATGCATAACCGCAGTTGATGTGCTTGGCATTTGGGTTTTATTTGCAACACTTGCTTAGATCGCTTCCAATTTTGTCATGCGCTCATGCATTTTGGACACGACATCGCGTTTTGTGTCCACAACTGACATTGCATGGCCAATTCTTTATCCAGGGTAGCCATATTGGTTGTTTGGGCCGAAGTCACGTGAATTGGGCCAGCATCAGACAATGACGTCATGTCTTCTTGTCGTAATGGTCGACTTAATGTAGCTTTTCCCATCTGCACAACATGTGCCCCACTAGACCTCATATCTATGGTGGCTGTTGCTGATTGTGAATTCATTCGTTTTCCCATCAAACCCATTCCGGAAACCGTACTTACATCATCTGTGATGTTTCCTTTGCGTTTTCGACAATTTTTGAGTATTTCACTCATTAAGCCTGTCCCCTCAGGGAACTGCCTTGGGTTGTTCGCACCCGCCATTGTTGATACTGAAGTTCAGTGAAAACTCACAAAAGTTGGGAGACTATCTAAAACACTTTGCCCCTGCAAAGGTGCAACCCAAATTGCTGTAATTAGTGCTTCAGAATGCACAAGCCCAATAATTGCAACAC
The DNA here is from genome assembly GCA_029339505.1 of Unio delphinus. Lineage (NCBI taxonomy): Eukaryota > Metazoa > Mollusca > Bivalvia > Unionida > Unionidae > Unio > Unio delphinus. Next base: position 2,777,136 of record JAQISU010000254.1, on the reverse strand, counting down.
TCTTCTTCCGAAATCGTAAATTACGTTGTTAATTTTTGGTGTTTTTCTTCTTTATCTTCTTTAATTTGCTCCCAAACTGACACTTCATGCAACCGTTTTTCTCTGACCACGTGACCAGCGTCATCTCATCTCATGGGATCACGAGGCACTTATGGGGGAAATGAAGTGACATACTATGTTGGATGGAAGTTCATGAAAACAAAGATTACAAGTGTTTTAACTCTCATGTTGTAGGGGCCCTGAGTGGTCTGAAGCGCCCCCCCCCATTACGGATCACGGCCATCTCACCTCTGTCTGTGTGGGTTCGAGTCTAAGATTCGGCTAAGTTAGTTATGTGAGAAAGCTTGCCAGTAGCTTCTCATGGGTCGGTGGTTCTTTCCCGGGTTTTTCCTTCACCAATAATACTGGCCGCCATGTATAGCCTATCATGTGCTGAAAAATGGCATTAAATTCTACAACAACAACAACAACAACAACAACTGATATGTTTTAACTCTCAACCTGTTGAGTGCATTGAATAATGTTAAGAGTTGAATATTAATTTTGTTTCTAAAAATAATGATTTTGAATCTTTATTGAACCAGCATTGACAAAAGCTCAAAATAGCAATCAGTTTAGTGTTTATATGCATGTCTGTTTGTTCAGCTGTCTGTCCACTTTCTAGATTAAGGTCCATGTTCATAGTTTTTCTTAGATTAAAGGAATAGGGAACGTACAAGTTGATTTTATATTATCTGATTGCCTGTCGTTCAAAATTATATTTTATCTAACTCCCTTACACCGTTCTCGGGCCATTTACCGGTAGTTACTACAAGGAATTATATGGTTATCCGCGCAACAGAGGCGTTTTGCGCCCGGGGACAATATTCATTCCTTCCCCCCCACCTCAACTCTGAAACCCATTATTTTCATCAATAAAATCACCATTACCCGTTACATTCCTATTTCAAAGCCCATTTTGGCGCCCCCACTAGTATGGTGCCCGGGGACATATGTACCCCCTGCCCCCCCCCCCCCAGCTACGCCTCTGCCGTGCAAGTGCCTTGAGAGATAATTAGATACATATCACATGGTCGGTAGTGACGTTACAGGATCTATTGCTAACAGTCAACATAGCATACTCCAATGGTTGCTAGCATGATTCAGATAATTTCTTTTCCCTTTTGCATGATGGAAAATTGCAAGAACGATTTCCCCTACTTCTCTGTAAAAGTGTACAATTTACCGTATCAGCTTGAACCACGTTTGAAGACTAACGACGAAGAAGGTAGTGATGACACGTCGTCATGGTCTTCGACTGTCACTGTCAGAATGATGAGGATAGTTTGCTGAGTGAAGAAGGACGACTCGAGAACACAAAATGGTTTGTACTGATTTATACTTGTAGCATGCATTTCATGTACTGTATATATAAAAATAACCAGAACGCACGTTACATTTCACTAACTGAAACTGAGACTTTGTCAACTCCTGTGTGTATAAATATACAAGCTTTGGTGGACACAAATTTCGATAATCCTCCCTCGATTGCCTGAAACTTTTAAAGATTACCAATATTTTGAGTTATCAAAGCAGATGCTTGTAAAGCTGTATTTTAGTGTTTATGTCTTGCTAAATTAAACATTTTTAAAAATATTAATTAGCAATGTTTTCATAATTTTTAAAGCAATGAAAGCCACATATTTTGTAAATTTTATAATTGCTGCATTGTTTCAGAACATTTATTCTAATGAAAATAGTAATGTGCTGTATACTGTTAACATGCATATTTTTTATGTTGTTCATTATTTTAAACTTCAACTACATTTACTTCTTCACACAGTGAAATATATATGTTTTCGTTTTCAAATAAAGGACAAGAGCCCATGCAGAATACAGGACTTTGAAAATGAATGTCAGTACACACCAACAATTAACTCCTTCTGCCATCTATAAACATTATAATCACAGGTTTAATGTTATAACAAGTTACACTGAATATTAATCTTTTAAATACAATTAGATTCATAAGATCACTGAGAAATAATGTTGTTTTGTCAAACTTTATTTCAAATGCAAAATCAACATGCTATTTCTAATCTGCATCTTTCCTTTTGAATGCTTACAAAATGTTGAAAATGATTTTTAAACATTCTTGAATGGTCAAAATTATGCTGTGCTCGCTCCTTACAGGTATGATTGTAGATAATGCCAAATGATTCATTTGGCAATTGAGCCCTTATGCTGTCAAGAGGTGGAGATGATTGAAAAAAGAAGGGTGGCCTGACATGTATAACCCTCCATGAAAGTTTCATTGCAAACTGCTTAAACAGACACATGCTGGAAGTATCCCTGTTTGAATACCTGGAACATCATGGACCTTTGGATGATAATGAACAAATACACAAGTAATTTTCCAATCTTACACAAATTTCTTCAAAATTCCTGTTGATATTTTTATATAAGATTTTCCTATACATTTTACAAAACAAACAATTTGCAAGATTTTCTTCAAAGTGTTTTCATATTTCAACTCATGGAGACAACATTTATTTCAGAAGGATGCATTCCATTATGATCAAGCTGTGATGGTCTTGAACTTATGAAAAGAATGAAAATGTAGTTTTCTTTTTTAAGAGATTTCCCTTTTTTCTTGTTTTTCTTTGGGGTGATATCTAAACTTTTTTAACAATATATAGCCTTGATAACTTTGAAAACTGCTTGTTTTGAGAAAGGAATAGCAGGTTTGGTATAAATTCTAATAAATACTATGTTGACAATGATTTATACATTTTTGTTTATTAACTAGGTTTAAAGAGTCTTCACAAACAATAAACAAACATCAAAGAAATAGAACAATTTTATAATGATATGGGTCATTTCACATGTATGTATATGTAATCAAAGAAGATTAATAATTTGATACAAAGATAAATATATCAAACATAATTCACCCTAAGTACTAAAAGTACAATTCAGCATAATTTACGAAAGATGAAATATCTTAACTCTTGTTTGAATTTACTCTTACATGATTCTATATTTATTTTCAGAACATAAAGGAATATAGCATATCTGCGTTTTGTCAATGGATTTGGCATCGACTAGGCAGACACAGCCATAAAGTGCTTCCATCCTGTGTTGTTTCAAAAATAAAAGAATCTTTTTCCTTAGAGGAATATGTTGGCTACAAATATGTTTCACCATAAAAATTATTGGATTTCAAAAAGCATGATTTTTGCTTTCTTAGGAGTTCATCTTTTTGACAATTGTTTGTATGATGCTGTGAGCGGTGGTGGATACCGAGATTCCCCTTTCATGAACATGTATGCCTCTGTGTGTGCAGGCAAGTCCTGCCTCAAGTCGAGCAATATCTGTTTCAGGAGTGCAATGTAACCTTAAAGAACAAAATTGCACCAAGATATAAAATCAATTAAAAAAAAATTCATTTTGAACTTTTATATTTTCTTAATGAGTGATATTAACCTGTGTCCCAACATAATGAATTTTAATAAAAATTTATTTCATAAACTACAATTGTATTTAATTATTTTATTTATAGTTCTGATTTTACTATAGATTACTTATTTCTTCTAATTACTTGCAGTGCTGATTACCCATTAAGCACACTAAGCGCATGCTCAAGGCACGAGCCCAACAATGGCTTTTGTATCACTTTTGTATGTGAGTCCTTGTGGGATCAAATTTAGCCTGAACTTTCACACTTCATTTTATTTTTTGTGGATGGGCCCGAGGAATTGGTACAAAAGCTGGTATGCCGAGTTCAGCATCATCTACCTCTACCAAAGCACATGCACTTGCAGGTGTATCAAGCACATAATTTGCATTGTAACTTTGCATTGCTGGATGCAGAACCTGAAGGGAAAAAAAAACAATTATTATTGACAAGAAAAAGCATTTGCAGTATTATACAGTATCTTTGAAACATTTCATTAGTCACATGACAACAACTGATTAATTACAATGATGGCCGCACTAAGGGGAAAAGGAAGTTGAGGGGGTGGGGCGCACAAAGAAAGTGTTTATCCTATGTCATAGCCTAAGGCTCACATTTCTCAGGTGATACTAGTAGTGAAAAACATGAAATTATGCATTCCACTATATTTTAAATACACATTAGTGTTACTCTAATGTTAGCGTCATGAACAACTCTTTCTGAGATAAATATTTTCCAGGAATATATACAGTTGTATACGCAATTATTCAATTTCTGCAGCACTGAGGGTGGGGTGGGGTGTGATAATGTTTGAGAATCTGAGATGAATAAAGCTCTATTTTATGCAGGTATTATTGTTTAAATACTTCAATTTCATTATGCTCACGACATTGATAGAAATTAATACAACATATTTATTTACCTCTGCATTCTGCCGTTTGTGATAGGCTCCTCTTACTAGTTTCATTTTGACAGTTGTGGTTCTGTTGCCACTCTGATCTGTCGATAGATCTTCCCCCAGTCCTAGGGTTAGAATAATATCTGGTACTGCTGTTGGCATCAGTCTCGACTGTCATTTAAATATCTCAATTCTGCACATCATTCTGGATCAATTTTTATACTGATTGTTTGAAAAATGAAGACTGCAAAGTCTATGACTTACTGGCTCAAAGTTCTCATGGAGTCATGGCGACAGTAATAGATCCAAGCTGTTCGTCGAATTTTGTCTTTCGGAAATGGGAAAAATGTACTAGTTGAATTGTTGTTGCATCCAAACGCACAGAGGGACATCTTGGAAGATTCTTGGAAATTAAACTCTAATATAAACACTAATAATCTGCCTACTCTCAAGCACAGTGGATCAACATAATGCTGAGCAATGGTTGATAGCTGCTAAACATCCTGTGATGTCATGTTTATTCAGCCTCGTTTCCACTTGACAAATATGCATATGGGAACGCTCACGCAATTCATACCCTATAATGTACTGTACATTTTTTTTGGTGCAACTAGGTCGCATCAAACTATTATTTAATTTATCATGGGCATCAAAATAAGTAATATAACCACAACTTTAACTGTAAGTTCCCTATTCCTTTAAGTTCCTTCCTAAGTTATTTGCATTCTTTATTCTTTAAGCTAGTTGAAAAGGTGGACTTGACAAATCAATTACTCTTGCTTCAGAAGAAGCAAAAAATGTTTGTAGGCTGAAATTACCACTAAAAGTACATGATGGAGAGAGATAAAGAGAGAGACAGAGACAGTGTGTGTGTGTGTGTGTGTGTGTGTGTGTGTGTGTGTCTCCCATGTTATATATTTAGATATTTTTGACACTTTGTGACCTGTTGGATCCAATCTGATAAACCTTGAATTTCTCTTTCAAGAGATGCTCTGCTGTGAATAGTTTATATACAGGCATGCATTGACTGCTTAGAAGACACTAAGCTAACTCATAAATATGTCATCTGTTTTCTCTCACAAAGTTCACAGTCTAATTAGCTGTTTTGGCAAGAATGTCTGAGGGGAATGCCAATAGAATTCATTATCTCATGGAGTTGTCTGTATTTAGAAGAAGCCAGTCTATGAATGATGGATGGAAGGATTTTGGTGCAGGGAAGAAAATATGAAAGCTGGTCCATGACTATTTGAGGAAGGCACTTTGGTTAACCAATTTGGTTGGAGGAAGAAAACATGAAATTATTCCCTAGACAGTTTACCAGACAGTTATTACACTTTGTTTCAGCTTTTTGTAATAATGACAGTTCCATTTGAATCCAAATTGTAGTCTAAGTAAATTTACTTCTCACAAGATTATTTCATTTTCTAATTTGTAAATTTAAATCACATTCTCTGGTTATTTTTTAATTAACTCACATTGCTTAATTGTTTCTAGTGCTGTTGTTCAATGACTACAAGACATATTGATGTGGCCTCTTTGTGGCCTGTCCATCTATCTGTCATCAGCACAAGTTTGAAAGCTACTAATTTACTTGGAGAAACGCAAAGAATCTTTCTTGCACATTCATTGAAATATTTGGCAACTCCTGAATGAAAATACAGCTGCTTGGACTTACAATAAGAAATTTTGAAGTTTCTGTTGTCAGTCTTTTCTGAGTCGTAATGTGTTTTTATTCAGTTGAAGACTTTTAATATCAGGAATACCTAACTTGTCTTCTCTTTGTACCATAATGATTGTTTATTCAGTTGATGACTTTTAATATCAGGAATACCTAAACCTGATGCTATTGTTTAGCTTACTTTTTCCAGATAGAAAAGCTCTTAACCATATAACGAAAATTCAGTTTCCAACAGGATGACTTCAATAAAGTTGAGGAAGATCCTGAAAAGTCATGTGATTATGGACCTGCACACTTGACCTGGTTTTTTTTTTTTTTGGTCGCCACCATGATTACGCTGGTTTAATTTTACTTTTTGAAGAAACTTGCCTTCAATTTGATTCATATGTTGTGAATAGTCTTTTAATATCAGTAATACTATACCTGTTGCTTTTGCAAAGCTATTACGTGTACATTTGTTAATTCTACACATGATGGAAGCGGACAGTGCAGCTGTCCATTTTATAGCCTTTTGTTGGGCAAGATATGTGATCTTGTGGAGAGTAGATGAACCTATCAAAGGGAGGTCTCCTCATCTTCGTCAGATTATTTTTTGTTCTCTTTCTAGAGTCCTGTAAGTCTCAGAGAAAGATCACAAAGGCCTCCACATGATGCTTGGGTTAGTGGGCTCACCCCCCAAGAGCAGTTATTAATGGGTAGAGATAATCAAGCCCTCCTGAGAGGGCAGAACAAACAGCACAAGCACCTGTTTTATAAGGCATTGAATATGTTGCACTCTACCAAGAGCAATACCCTCACTTTACCTTTAGGACAGAAAGTGAGTTGCACCCTCTACTCGGGGAGGGGTAGCACCAACTCGCTTTCAAAAATGGCAGAGGGAATTTCACTCCCTCCCATAAAGAAGAACAAAATCCTCTACAGACTCATAGTTCAGTAAGTTCTGATTGTGAGTCATGTCCCCTCTCCCTCCATTTCGGAGGAAATAGTGCCCTTGCAAGAATGTGGAAACAGGGGTAGTGTTCTTAGCCATCACAGGGTGTTTGACAAAATCCTGTATTATGGTCAATGCTAAGAACACTTAAAATATGGTGTAATTAAGTGATAAAGGGTCCAATATACCACTTTTTTCTGGAATTTGGAACCTTCTTCACTGGACAATCTCGAAAGGGATTACCCTCCAAGTTTGCCATATTCTTGACCAAAATAATATTCTGACAGAATTTGTTCAGGAGGAGCATGTTGGTTCTTATTGAAAGGTTTTTGTACCAATACATAAAGATTCCCTGTTCAGATTTTGGGAGAGACCCCTTGTACTTGTTTGTGACATGGCTAAATGGTAACTTGTTCCCTTTTGTTTCCCTAGACCAGAGGCAGCAGATCCAGTGAACCTGATGTGAGATCATCTGTTTGCTTGTACCTTCCCACTCATTATGATGATCTCATATCATATGTACTTGAAAAAGTTACGACCACAGTTCGGTTTATTTGGAGCCTTTTTGTGGCTCCAGCAATTGTGGTTCAACAATCTTCTAAATCTTCTGGCCAGTAGAGAGACTTTTTGGCAAACCAGTCTATGTTATCAGGCCAGTAGAGAGACTTTCTGGTAAACCAGTCTATGTTATCAGGCCAGTAGAGAGTTTCATGCCCAAATTTATATAAGAATACCATCTCCAGTTCATTAGATGTCATGGGCCAGTGTATCTCTTTTGCTAACCAGGATTCTTAGCAAAAAACCACAAACTTCCATTGCTGTTTTGATCATCAATTTTAGTTTTTTACTGTGCTGGAGAAGATCAAAATATACTTTTATATCCATTATGGGCCTTGCATTTCTATCTGACAGCCTCTAAATGGAGAAGAAAGTGTATGGTCTTTTCCTTCCAGTTCTTCAAAGTGTATTGTAAAAAGAGTGCACCTTATTGACAGTGATCTTTCATTCATGAAAATAAAAAACCTGTGCTATCCTATAGACCTATTTATCTAATTTGTCTTTGGCATAATTTCTTTAGGACCCTTAGTCAAAAGTGGCTCAAGACGGTGCCATCATACAGTTGTGGGTGCTTGTACACTATGGTTAGGAATTTTTCCTACGCCAGCTTTGGTTCATCCAATTACTGACACAGAAAAATTCAGCTACACAGCAGGAACAAGTAAAACATGATTGATTGTCAGAGAAAATGTGTTGAGGTTTTATCACACATTTTACACCAATGCTTTGACTGTATGCTTGACATGAAGGACTTAGCCTTCTGATCAGGATGTGAAGCATTAAAGCAATTTGCATTATGATATAGTAAATTTATACTGGGAGATGATAATTTTACAGATATTTTATATCATTTCTTTTCAAGCGAGAGATATTTTTTGACAGTTGACAGAGTTTTATTTCACTCAGGTTGATATATAAAATCAGACTATAGTGGGAGTAAAGTTTATTGGAAGTACCATAGTGTCTTGTGAGCAACACTTTACAGGTAATTTGTGTGTGATAGTTTTGTTATAGTGATTGTAAACTTTTTTATAGTGCTTCTAAACTTCATTTCCTGTTAGCGAGTTTAGGCATGTGTAACATGAGCTGTTATGTTACTGTATCATAAGGCACATGTAACTTGAGTTTTCATAGTGCTGTATAGGCACATGTAACTTGAGTTATGTTATGACATGTAACTTGAGTTATTTTATGACATGTAACTTGAGTTATCTTGTTAATGTATTTATTAGGCTGAGATCATTGCACTTTGAGTTTATTCTTTGAATTAGAAGAGAGGATACCCTACCATAGCTTATCAATTGTGAGGTGTTAATCATTTCATATTTTGTTTTCTGATATTATTACAAGTGATGTATGTTACATTTAGGCTCTTACAAATTGAAACAAGAAAAGAGTGAAGACAACAAGCTTTGCAAAATTTAACAAATACTTTATTTCCCTTGAAAGCACAAGGTAGAATTGAAAATAAAAACTTACGGTTTTACGAATCAAATCCCAAAGTAATCATAAGAATAAGCCAAGAATAAGAAATAGAAGTCCTAGTAATAAAATGTCCTAATGTCACTGAGTTTGAATCCTGATGAAATCCAAAATGGGAGGTTATGGCATATGCTGTAGTCAGCGTCGTATTGATGTGTCAACAGTTCTTTGTTGAATTGCAGATAACAATATTCCAGTGTTTGAATTCTTTGTAAATTTTGATAACTGTCCTTGTCCAAGACTTAATTTAGAGCACAAGTATTTCCAGGGAAAAATAATCTTGGAATCCCAAAAATATGAAGAAACAAAATAATTAGCCCCAAAACTGGTCACAACATAAAATACTTGGACTTCTCCAGTGTTAAGACACAGAATGACTTCTTTCTCAAACAATCAATAATAATCTGGCTATAGTACAGAACAGATGCCCTGATGTGGGTCAGTCCTCCAGGAAAACCTAATTAATACATTCTATCTGTCACATACTCCAAGTAGGGCCTCAATTTCAATTTATTAATTGTACTGTGAGAAAGAATATAATTTTTATTAAAAAAAGTTGTTTACTAATTCCGAATCTTAGTGATTCTGAATAAAGGTCAGGAACTAGGTCAGCATTAGAAAGAAAGTTTATATTTTTAGTGTTTATGAAAACAGGTCAAACTGAACTGAATTTTTTTAAAATGTCAAATCCAGTAAATAAAGTTACATTACAATAGCATCTAACTGAGAAAAAAAATTAAAACTAACAAAGAAACAATTAAATTAAATCAAATATAAATTAAATCAAATATACATAAAATGTATATAATGCATATGATTATATGTTATTAATTATCAATAAATCTTGTATTTTCTAGAACAATTGCAACAGTTCATTAAATTTTTAAAATTTAAATTAATACTTGCCGTACTGTGTAACACTGTGAACACATGTATTTAATTGTTTTCAAATCAAATTCAAAAACATAGATTTGTTTTGGTCAGATGACATTCTCATCAAGAGGATAAGATAATAGGAAATTATAACTTAAGGCTCTGAAGTTTGTTTTTTTAGGCATATTTACATTTTTTTGTCAACTTGTCAAAAAGATTATGAGCAATTTATTTATATATATATATTACACATTTCAAACTTATCTGCTACCTTCACTTAGGATAATGTTTCTTGCTTAGGCCGATAAATCAGCCCCGTTACGATTTTGATGTTGGGGTTAGGAACATCAAAATCGTAACGGGTGAAGGGCTGATTTATCGGCCTATTTCTTGCTTTATTAGTAATGATAATTATCCAGTACAGCTTTGAATTGTAATTTTCAAATACTTAACGTGTTGGATATATTTAATTAGCATTGTTTGATTGATCTATGGCATGAGTTTATGCCTACATGTACCTGACTGATGTTGTATTTGTTGTTGTTGAAAACAACATATTACATAGCTAATTTTTGTCTATGATTGTTGATTATATTTTAAGATAATTATTACTTATAGGTAACATGTTTATTTGAATTTGAGTTCAAGATATTGCTTTTCCCCTCATAAATTCATCATCTAACTGATGTTTGCCATATTCCATATTAAAATGTAGATAAAAGACCTGATCATATTTAGAACTTTGAATGTTCTGGAAATGAACAACTTACCCATTTCCTGGTCCTATAGTTGTGTCTTAGGTTTTATATTAAGTTGTTTTACTTCATAAGTATTTATTCCTATCTTAAGATCTAAAGTAGAATCAGGGTTTTAGCTCAGGCTTAATTTTAGATGATTTATTTATTTCATTTATTCATAGGAATTACAAAGGAATGCTCAATAATACTTTCAGACTAAATCACATTTTTTTCAGATTATTGTGAATTCATTTAGAGACAATTTGGATTGTATTATTGTGAAACTAGTCCAGGCTGTCAATACATCAGCAGATTTAGGATTTGAATTCATTTGGAACACCAATGGAATTCATTTAGAATGCTTTTTACATTTGGACTTGTCATGACATTTTGTGGATTGGTATTTAATTCAAAATACTGTAACTTCTTTTCTTTTTATATTTTCACTTTGTATTCTAGATAAATAAATTATATCCTAAATTTGACAAAACATGCTGGTGCTTACTCTTTTCTGTTATTTGGTTTAAGACGATAGAGTCGGGGCCCCAATTGGTCTAAAGTGGTCTAAAGCACTCACTGTTATGGATCATTACAAGCTCACCTCTGTCTGCTTGGGTTCAAGCCTCGGGGTTTGGACAAAGTGGGTATGTGAGAAAGCTTGCCAGTAGCTTTTCATGGGTCGGTGATTCTTTCTGGGGTTTTCCTGGGTTCTTCCTCCACCATTTATACTGGATGTATAGTCTGTCTTGGGCTGAAAATGACAGTTAAACCCTGCAACAAAAACAATGATGATAGATTCATGATAACAGGCAATATAATTTGGATTTATCAGAGCATTGTGAATCAGGATTATTTCTGAGGAGAGCTGAATATTACAACTGGTCAATTAATTAACCAGTGGACAGTAAGGGCATTGTTGTGAATGACATTATGAGATGATACCACCGGGTTAATTGGTGGTGATAATTGACAATCAGCAGATTGTATTTCTTGTTGGCTGCTTGGACAATACCACCATTCATCTATCACTTGAATTCATTTTTCCAGATAAAAATAATGTATATAAATTGGTTATTCAGTTCTTTCTTTGTCAGGCCACAATGAAGGACATTGAATCAATAAAGTGTGAGAATTAATTCCAAGGTATAAACCGAAGGACTCGATAATTAATAATGGACATGAATACTCAAAGTATTATAGTTTATTTCGAGGACAACACTAATGACCACATGGTGACCATTGTAAAAATCTTAATATTGCTATTTCTTGTAAATGGAAAATAATTTTGGCATTAGGTCTTCATCCGAAGAGTTCTTATGTGTCTTCTTAGTCCTCAATGAAAACTGACCCTCGGTATGGCCACCATTGGGGCCATCTTGTCTTTAAATCATTGCTATGTCTACTCTTCAATTGAATGGCTATAACAACATGGGGTTTCCACCAGTAGACATTCTTTTAACACCTAGTTTATCCTGCATGACTGTGACACCAGTCATACAAACAATATGGCTGCCAAAACAACTGTCTTGAAAAGCTTACGACTACACCATCATAGATTGTAATAATTTGCCCACAGGGTATCACCCAAAAATTTCTAATGATTTTTAATTTGTCCTAATTGAAAATTTCTGCAAATCAGACATCCATATCCAACACAGGAGCTAATTTGAAAACCTTGTTATTGCTAAAGAATAAATAAATGTTCAAGTGGAGTGGAATTTTCCTTTGAGGGGTTCTTGTCATGGTTGTAACATACCTGACCTTAAAGACCCAATGAAATAATTGGGAAGACGATATTGCACCAGAAGGTCTCTCTGTCAATAAACTTTACTAGAAGCAATCAATAAAGCATGCAATATGGACCATGATCTGCCAGCACATGATGTGATGGCGGATCAGGTTCTGTGTTATTTGTGGTTGGATCAGACTTGTGAGTAGAGATGATATTTAGCCATGAAACCAAAGGTGTAAGAGAAGCTGTTTTTGGCAGGAAATGATGATGTCTCTAACCTGAATCTTTTAAAGAACGTTATACCGTTAATGTGTCACATGTAAATTAACATGAATTCAAATATGATGGCTTCAGTATTAATTGTCTTGCATGATCTTTCTGAATATTGAGAATTTTATGGCTGGTTACATGTCATCCTATTTATTGTTAATTCATTATAGCAAGTGTGAAGTGTCGAATTTTGAATAAGCATTGAACTTTAAAGTTGAATGCATTGAGCATTAAGATTTTATCACAATTAAATCATAGAAGTCATTGTGAAGGGTCACTATGACCTTCCTTCTTCATCTATTCCATGTTGGTGTTAAAACTTAAAAGGGGCCAGATTTCTGACTCAGTGAAATTGACAGTGATATCTTAACACAGAAAGAGACAGCTGAATTTCCAATCCATGTCAAATAGTCATTCTTCAAAGAAAAAGGTTATATAACATAATTCAGAGATTCTGATTGACAAAAAGAAATGATTGTCTTAGGAAATTTTTAAAAACCACTGCTTATGCTTGGCCAGAGTAAAATTAAGGCATACACTTTGGATGTAATGTGAATTTTAAATGACAACCTTGGTAGCAATTCTTTAGTTTGAAATTCTTTAGAGAGGAGAAAATTTTCTCCGAGGCAGCTTAGAAAAAGAATTGTGCTTTCTCCATTAAACAACAAAAGGGACCAGGTGTTTGTATTGGGAGGAAGGACATGGTTTAGTGCATGGATATACAATTTCTAAAGATAAAAGCATTAAGGTATGCAATTTAAATATAATATTTATAATAATAATATTCTATTTTTTGATTGTTTTATGTAAATGTGTTCAATATGATCTATGTTCCATATTATGATGCTAGTGTTACGTAATTTATCTTATTCAATTTCATGGAAATGTGTTATGTAATTTATCTTATTCAATTTCATGGAAATGTGTTATGTAATTTATCTTATTCAATTTCATGGAAATGTGTTATGTAATTTATCTTATTCAATTTCATGGAAATGCGTTATGCAATTTATCTTTTTAATTTTACAGTTACTACAGTAATTAATTCATTCATAGAATTGATTGCATGTGATCCAAATTTTAATATGTGTAGGATATCATAGGGTTATATGAAATAAATATGAAATCATTTCCTTGTCTCTTAGGATGATACTGATTATTGTTAGTGACAATTACCAAATTATAGTTGATTTTGTAATGTTAAATAATCCAGTAGGTTATGGATTGAAGTGAGTTAGGATTTGTGAACTTTATGCAATAGTAATTGAACATGTAGTAGCATATGGTACATTTTCGATAGAGAGCTCACGTGGTAATTTATGACCTGTCACTATGAAGCAAGGGTAAGGTACTACGCTTTACACAGTGTCTGGATAGCCAGTGTGTTCTGAGTATCATAAGTGAAGGAATTTTATGTACATCAAGGTAGTGGTATATATATAGAGAGAGAGAGAGAGAGATTTAGTGATAATTTTGTCCTATAATGAAACAAGTTTCTAAGTATGAGTGAGGCTGTACATGAAAGTCCTGAAAAAAGAGAAGTGACGAGTGAAGTCTGGAAAAATGAATTGTGACAAGGTCAGAGCAAAGGACTAAGAAGTCCAAGAAGGATAGAAGACTTGAGGAAATAGGAAACATTGGAACATGGTTGAGAGGAAGGTGATGCAATCAGTTGTGGACATTGCACTCTTTTCACCACTCATTATGATGATGAGATAAATCCAAATTAGACACTGCTAGTAAATCCTGTTGATATAACTTAAGTTGAATTGAAATTACCACTTTTCATTTGTTTGATTAAATTTGTTATTTTACTTGTCTATGACAGTTCCTATTGTATTACTTCTTCTCAGTAATCTTACTCAGTTCTCTGTTGATATTCTGTCTATTCACTCACACCAGGTTATAACATTGAGGTAGGTCATTCAATCCCCCCCTCCCCCTCCCTTCCCCCCCCCCCCTGATAATGCTGCTAAATCCAATAAACTACCCTTCCTACTGAGAGGGGGACATTACAGCAACAATATAGGACCATGTATGTCTGACTTTTTATTGTGACAGCATGAATGCTTGTATGTTTGTTATCTTTTTAAAACTTGTATTCAGGCAGGTGTAAAGTTACTGATGTGACAGATTGTCAGTATCAGGTGATAATTAACATCAGATTAGTACAAGTCTACTGTGGAATAATGTACTTGCTTGCAGTGTAGGGTGCCCTCAGATGTGAGTGACATAGACCCAGATCTGATTTGGAATAATGCATTTGCATACAGTAGGGTACCCTTAGACCCAGATATACTGTGGAATAATGTACTTGCACAGAGTACCCTCATATGTGAGTGTCATTGACAAAGATATACAGTTGAACAATGTTAAGTTGAAGTTGCTTACAGTGTAGGGTGCCCTCAGATGTGAGTGTCATAGACTCAGATCTGATGTGGAATAAGGTACTTGTCAACAGTGTAGGGTGCCCTCAGATATTGAGTGTCGTTAATCCAGATCTACTGTGGAATAATTTATTTGAATACCAGTGTAAGGTGCCCTTGGATTTGATTGTCATAGACCAAGATCATCTGTGGAATAATGTACTTGAATACAAATTGTCTGAAAACAAAAGCAGATTTAACGAAAATCAGGTCTTTTATTTTGGAAATACAGGGATCTGATTGGTGTTTAAGACAGATCAGAGTCAGTATGTTTCTGATGGGTGAGTATAGCAAAACTATTTTTATTGTACATTTCCCATCATTGTGATTTGTGCTATATTTTAGAATTGCATGTCATGACAGCTTCCTTTGAAGCTGACAAAAACCTAAAGCTGCATGTCTGTATTTTTGGTAATTATATTTCTTGCTGAATTTCACATATCTCTTTCAATCCATAAGTAGTGCCTGTTGGACATATACCTATTTCACCTTAACAGGATGGGTTTTAAATTAGCGAAAAGGATAGACCTTCTTGCCAAGTATTAATCCTATACCACCAATGAAAGCCACTGCTTTAAACAGTCTGTTAGCTGTGCAGAAGGAGTTACCAGATCAAATTTCTCCACCCACCAAGTTTACCTCCAAGCAAAGAGACACTGGGTCACGAGGTCCTGCATACTGGGTTTTGGTGACTCTTCTGGGTTGAAGAAACTTTCTGAGTCAAACTGATGACCAAGTTTCTCACTCTTTCTCATTTGGTTATGAATAAGGTTTCAGAAGGGCCAAACCAGATAATGAATGTTTTGTACACCCATGACTTAGTGAAGGGATTATCATGAATGAATATTTTGTACACCCATGACTTAGTGAAGGGATTATTATGAATGAATATTTTGTACACCCATGACTTAGTGAAGGGATTATCATGAATGAATATTTTATACACCCATGACTTAGTGAAGGGATTATTGTGAATGAATATTTTGTACACCCATGACTTAGTGAAGGGATTATTGTGAATGAATATTTTGTACACCCATGACTTAGTGAAGGGATTATTGTGAATGAATATTTTGTACACCCATGACTTAGTGAAGGGATTATTGTGAATGAATATTTTGTACACCCATGACTTAGTGAAGGGATTATTATGAATGAATATTTTATACACCCATGACTTAGTGAAGGGATTATTGTGAATGAATATTTTGTACACCCATGACTTAGTGAAAGGATTAACATAAATTAATGTTTTGTACACCCATGACCTTCTAAAGTAATTAGCTTGAATGAATGATTTGTACACCCATGACTTGGTGAAAAGATTATCATGAATGGATGACTTGTACACCCATGGCATTCTAAAGGGATTAGCTTTAATGAATGATTTGTACATCCATAGCTTTGTGAAGGGATTAGCAAGAAGGGATGACTGGATGAATTGTACACACATGGCCTATTCAAGGGATTGGCATGAGTTAATGTTCTGCAAGATTAGCATTTTGATGTAGATTTGAGTGTGCAAATATTCAGTGCTTTTCTAATAAAATAGTGTATGGACTGCCATGAAATGGCTTATGACTGGAGAAAACCTTCCAAGCCTTGCAGTTTGATGTAGATTTGAGTGGATTGCCATGAAATGGCTTATGACTGGAGAAAACATTCCAAGACTTGCAGTTTGATGTAGATTTGAGTTCAGTAAAGTATACATTCACATGAATTCTTCCATCCTTTTCCTCCCACATGTATTTTATGAGTTAGGCGGTTAAGTTTCCCAAAGCAGCCAGAATGGACCCATGTTCCAAATTGTATTAGAATAAACATACAATAATGCTGTCTAATACATTGAGGCCAACTGCAAAGTCAAATCAGGGTCTATGTTATTTGGTGAAGTGATTTATCCAAGCAAAGACCCAAATCTGCAGGTACATTATGATGCACAGATCAGAATTTATTTGTTTGCAGCTGGACAAAGCATGTATGTGAATACATATTGTAGATATAAAAATGGAGGTTTAAGTTTATATATGTATGTATATGTACTTGAAAACACTTGTACTACGTAGAGATTTTGTATCCTTTACTAAACACCTGAATAGCATACATCAAAGTTGATATACGAACACAAGCAACCCTGTTCATTTTTATCATCAAATGGTATACATGAATATCTTGTTTTACATAGACATTTAATCCTATATGGCTGATAAGGTATTTGGTATGGATTTCCGCACATTTAAAGTAGAACAGTTTTTTTTCTAAGGTCCTTTCACTGAAAAGTTTCTGTAAATATTCTTTGATGCACTGAATTGATTTTAAAAAGTCCAATTTGACATTTTTAAAATTCCATTTACACTAAAATAGTGAAAAAGATCACAGAAAGCATTAATCAATAGGATATGCAATAAATACATAGCTACAGGTTTTGTTGCTAGTAATAATGTATTTGATATGGCTGCTACACCATATTCTTGGACCACCTAAAGACATGTATACTATATGTACTTGCCTGTCAGTAGAGTTGAACTGCACACAACATAGATCCTAATCTGCCATTGCACCTGCCGATCATGGTTTATGTTGTTTCTTCTCCTAATAAACTGCACAGACACAGATCTGCCAGCACATTATGTGACACCAAATCTGGGTCTGTGCAGTTTTAAGTTGGACTCTACTTATAATAGATCACATGCCGGAGATTTTGATCTATGTACTTTGTACACCAAAATGTGATCAGTGTAGGTCGCGACCTGCTGTCCCTGGTAGGTCAGGGTCTTTCCTGTGACCTTAAGATCAGTATTTAGGGTAGATTTTTGATGCTGTCATCAGATGCTGTTAAAGGTCTGGGAGGGGCCCCGAGTGGCCGAGTGGTCTACTGCCATCTCACCTCTGTCTGCGTGTGTTCGAGTCCAAGATTCGGCAAATGTAGTTATGTGAGAAAGCTTGCCAGTAGCTTCTCGTGGGTCGGTGGTTCTTTCCGGGGTTTTTCCGGTTTCTTCCTCCACCATTAATACTGGCCGCCATGTATAGCCTATATTGTGCTGAAAAATGGCGTTAAATCAAAAAAACAAAACAAACAAACAAAGGTCTGGGTCTATAGCGGCTGATAAAACCAGACTGGTTATCATTAATAAGATTATATGTTGAAATAGTGTATAAAAGAATCATGGATATTTTGTTAAGTAATTGGAAAGCCAGCAAGATGAGTATAAGTTGTTTTCTGTTTGTTTATGTTTTTTAAATCAAATATCTTCTCCTGGATTTATGTAGTGCAGTTACCTTGGCAATATTCTATGACTAGAATGTATTAAAGCAAATACTTTGATGGTAGATAAAAGCTAATCTCTTTAACAGTGTGCAAAAGTCATAAAAAATTTATGCATGCTCACAGCTACTGCTCTTGTCCATTACAAACTGGTAATCCTACATTTCATCATACAAGAAGACAAAATAAAGTCAGTGCCTCAGTGCCTTAAATTCAGGTCCACATGAATATTTATTTATAAAAACATGGAACATACATAGCTCAAATGTATTAAATTTAGCATACCGGTAATATATTCACTTTTTACCGGCCATTAGACAATGGTTATTACTATCCAGCCTGTGATTCAGATCCATACATATGGTATCACGGTACCAATTGTATGCGTTTCTATGTATAAAATGTGAGGCTGTTCTTCCCTATAGGTATCACAGTACCAACTGTTTTTCCATAGACCTCAATGCTAATGTTTTGTGAAATAGATATAAGGGGCCTCGAGTGACCAAGTGGACTAAAGCGCTGTCTGTTACGGGTCATTGCCATCTCTTCTCTGTCTGCGTAGGTTTGAGTTTCAGATTCAGCCAATGTGGTTATGTGAGAAAGCTTGCCAGTTAAGCTTCTTGTGGGTCAGAGGTTCTTTCTGGGGTTTTCCGGCTTCTTCCTCCACCATTAATACTGACCGCCATGTATAGCCTATCTTGTGCTGAAAAATGGCGTTAAACCATAAAAAACAAACAAACAAATAAATATACTTTCTGTACTACTTCAGCATGCATGTCACACACTGAACAGAGCAATACTTTTTTCGATTGTCAGTTTGACAAGGACAAAACCCTGTACACCATTGCATTTTAAAGAGATAACTCTGCTGGAACTAGACAGGGGTAAGAGTTATCTAGTCACAACAGACCCATTTTCACCAATGTGTGCCACATTTTGAAAAATAAAAAAAAATATAAAATATGATCTAGATATGATTTAACATGATCTCACATGTTGCCAAGAGGCTTAACTTATTTTAAAAGTCTAACAGAAAGTACAACTCTTACATAATGTACCAAGAGCAGCTAGTGTTGTTGTTTATTTCTGAATGCTATGTTCCCTACACCTAAGGTCTGCCCACCTGGGGTTGTACAAATGGTACCGTTATACCATAACTCTTCTAGAATCGGTGTATCCATCTCAATTACAGGAAGCAGGATCCTCATCTCTTCACATATCATCAAAGAGCTCTTCGAGATTGCTAACAAGCTAATCATCATCATCATCATCATCATCATCATCATCATCATCATCATCAGTTTCTTAACCTAAAGTGTGGTGATTGAGGCACTGTGCTACTGAACATCTGACCAGTTCCCTCCACTTGTCTTGATCATGTGCTGATGCCTGTGTCTCCGCAAAACATTTCCTTGTCCATTCTGTGATGTTATCAGTCCACTTTTTTCTCTGTCCTTCTGCCACCCTGGACGCTGCCCTACAGTACTGTTGTGGATAGAATGTTGGCTCTAGTGACATTGCCATACCATTTCAGCTTTCTCCTTTTGACAATGGTTAGTAGGTCTTCATAATGGCCTACTTTGTGCCTGATGGAGTTACAGTACATCTTCATTTGTGATGTGGTCCATGCAAGAGATGCCAAGGATGGTTCTGTAGCATCTCATTTCAAGTGCCTGGATTCTTCATTGTAATTCTGCTGTCATGGTTCTGGCCTCACATAAATGTAAAAAGATTGAGATAGCTAGTGCTCTCAATAGTCTGATTTTAGTTTTCAGACAGATATTCTTGTCTCTCCAGATGGGTGTTAGCTTTGACATAGATGCCATTTTTTGTGCTGCTTGTGATAAAATTTCTGCTCTTATATCATTAGGGACTTTTTCAGAACAAATTTATTTCAGTTCCAGATGATGAGAAGATCTCATAGGTTTTGAAATTTTTTCAGCAATTTGAAAAATGAATACATTAAAATATTTAAGACATTGCTTGGGTAAGGAATCTAAAAATGGTTTCTGTCCATATTGTGGTTCCATTCATCTTTCTGCTATCTCATGTCTCCAATATTCACATTTGTTATTAGATTTGAACCAAATATTTGTTGCAGTTTGAACTCTTCAGTGGATTGGACATGTTCAGTGAGGGCACATACTCTTCACATTTCCTAGACATTTTGTGATGGCACATTCTCTTTACATTTTCTAGACATTTTGTGATGGCACATTCTCTTCACATTTCCTTGACATTTTGTGATGGCACATACTCTTCACATTTCCTAGACATTTTCTGATGACACATTCTCTTTACATTTCCTAGACATTTTGTGATGGCACATTCTCTTCACATATCCTAGACATTTTGTGATGGCACATTCTCTTCATATTTCCTAGACATTTTGTGATGACACATTCTCTTCACATTTCCTAGACATTTTGTGATGGCACATTCTCTTCACATTTCCTGGACATTTTGTGGTGGCACATCTAGGTCTATGCAATATTTAAGCAAGTATGTATGGTATTATTATATTTAAAACCTTTTGCATTCAGGTAATAATGTATTATTATATTTAAAACCTTTTGCATTCAGGAAATAATGTATTACTATATTTAAAACCTTTTGCGTTCAGGTAAAAATGTATTATTATATTTAAAACCTTTTGCATTCAGGTAATAATGTAATGATGTTTTATATGATTAATAAACCATGTTGTATGCATACATATTATCAAAACAGTAGTTGCCGACAAAGATCCATTCGCTGAGTGTAGACCTGATAAAGTCCGTTTTTAGGATAATTGCTGGTGCTGAAAATGGGCTGTTGTTAGTTTCGGTTTTTTTTTCATGTTGAAAGATGAAAATGAGAAGGACCACTAATTTAAACCTGTTGGAAGTTATTAGTAATATCATCAGGTATTTCATGTTTTACAATGAATTGTTTGTGGTATTACAACCCTTTAATTGCCACCTTGTACTTAATTTGGATTAGCACTTCAGATTTAATGTATGGATTATTTGGTTTGCTTCTGTTTATAATAGACTGATATCCTCTGATAGCTATAAGCCATGTTTTTCCCATGGATTTAATGTCAAATTATCATGAAATTGTGATTTATAAATATAGAATGATGTCAAAGATATTATGGAAACATTAATGTGTAGCCTATTGAAAGAGAATTGATGGAAAAATGTAAAATACTTAAACATATGAAATGTGTATTTAAATTAAAAACTGGTTTTTATTTAAGGCTTGATTATAAAGTAAATTCATAATATTATATGTAGTAGTATTTTGTTATTTAGTAATGTAATAACAAAACTATAAACATCTTCAATCGGTTCATGGTTTTAGAGGATGGGGGGTGGGGGGGTTTGCATGCAAGATGAAGTAAAGTGCAATTTGAAATCCATCCCAAGCCTGTCTGGGTTGGTTTCCATGGTGTTTGTGCTTAGTTTAGTCATTTTATCCCCAAAAATATAAACTTTCATGTGTTGATGCGCCATTACCTACCAACCAACCAACCAATAAACCAACCAATAGTAGGATTACTTCTTAATGGGATAAATGCCTTGAAATACTGGGTTATTTTGGTACACCTGTATGTAATTAAATAGTTCCAGGTAACTATTTTTATTCTTATTCATATATCATTTACATGGATATATTCTTAGCTCACCTGTTGTGCATTATCTGTAGTCCATTCGTCATCCATCAATGGTTGCCATATTTTTTTCTTTTCTCAAGAACTGCACTATTAACTTCAACCAAACTTGGCAGAGGGGGAAGCAGGTGATGCTGAATAAAGGTTTTGTTTTTGACCATTTGACCAGATGAGTGTATATAGTTAGACCAATGAAATTCTGTGACAGAAATAGGTTTACAAGATCAATAATTTTTAAAAATTTTTGATTAAACAATTAAACTAAAAGCATTGTCACAGCCTTTCTGTCTTTGAAATTAATGGAGTTGCAGTAGTTCAATGGGTTCATCAGATGCTTGATCCAGCCCAGATTGGCTGTTTTGATAGGTCTTTGGGAAAGGAATGAGCTCTTATGTCCTCAGCATGATATGACGAATAAATGTGTTAAATGTGATGCAGAAACCAACATTATCGTATCAAATGAATAAAAAAAATACTTATAATTTTATAGGTTCAAATTAGGCTCCAATTAATGGTCTCATATCTGAATATAATATTTAAAACTTTATCAAAATTCAAAATTTCAGCAATATACTGGAAAATTTTATTAGCAGTTGAGCAACTTGTTTCCTTTAGTTTGAGCCCCATTCCCGATACCCAAGGAAAATCCCTGATTTAGAACTAGTGCCATTTTGTGACATCATATTAATGGCAACATTATGTTGTGAGGACAGTTTAATGTATTTATCACTGACACAACTTATTTGGTGCATTAGGTTGAAACTATTTAACTCCATGTGGGGTAGAGTATTGTTTGTTATTGATATATGTGAAGAAAGCTGGAATGCATGTCAAAGTTTTATTTTGTATGTGTGATATATGTGCTGCTCCTAGGATCCAAGCTACCAACAGTAATGCTATGAACCAAACTGAAAACCTGACACAAGGGCACAGACAATAAGCAAGTAGTTTTGATAATGTTAACACAAGGCATGTATGATCTGGGGACTAGTAGTTTTCATAATATAGACACTAAGTATGTATCATCTAGGACCAGTAGTTTTCATAATATTGACACTAAGTATGTATCATCTAGGACTAGTAGTTTTCATAATATAGACACTAAGTATGTATCATCTAGGACTAGTAGTTTTCATAATATTTACACTAAGTATGTATCATCTAGGACTAGTAGTTTTCATAATATAGATACTAAGTATGTATCATCTAGGACTAGTAGTTTTCATAATATTTACACTAAGTATGTATCATCTAAGACTAGTAGTTTTCATAATATAGACACTAAGTATGTATCATCTAGGACTAGTAGTTTTCATAATATAGACACTAAGTATGTATCATCTAGGACTAGTAGTTTTCATAATATAGACACTAAGTATGTATCATCTAGGACTAGTAGTTTTCATAATATAGATACTAAGTATGTATCATCTAGGACTAGTAGTTTTCATAATATAGATACTAAGTATGTATCATCTAGGACTAGTAGTTTTCATAATATAGATACTAAGTATGTATCATCTAGGACTAGTAGTTTTCATAATATAGATACTAAGTATGTATCATCTAGGACTAGTAATTTTCATAATATAGATACTAAGTATGTATCATCTAGGACTAATAATTTTCATAATATAGATACTAAGTATGTATCATCTAGGACTAGTAGTTTTCATAATATAGATACTAAGTATGTATCATCTAGGACTAGTAGTTTTCATAATATAGATACTAAGTATGTATCATCTAGGACTAGTAGTTTTCATAATATAGAGACTAAGTATGTATCATCTAGGACTAGTAGTTTTCATAATATTGACACTAAGTATGTATCATCTAGGACTAGTAGTTTTCATAATATTGACACTAAGTATGTATCATCTAGGACTAGTAGTTTTCATAATATTGACACTAAGTATGTATCATCTAGGACTAATAATTTTCATAATATAGACACTAAGTATGTATCATCTAGGACTAATAATTTTCATAATATAGATACTAAGTATGTATCATCTAGGACTTGTAGTTTTCATAATATAGACATAATATAGTATGTATCATCTAGGACTAGTAGTTTTCATAATATAGACACTAAGTATGTATCATCTAGGACTAGTAGTTTTCATAATATAGACACTAAGTATGTATCATCTAAGACTAGTAGTTTTCATAATATAGACACTAAGTGTGTATCATCTAGGACTAGTAGTTTTCATAATATAGACACTAAGTATGTATCATCTAGGACTAGTAGTTTTCATAATATTTACACTAAGTATGTATCATCTTGGACTAGTAATTTTCATAATATAGACACTAAGTATATATCATCTAGGACTAGTAATTTTCATAATATAGATACTAAGTATGTATCATCTAGGACTAGTAGTTTTCATAATATAGATACTAAGTATGTATCATCTAGGACTAGTAGTTTTCATAATATTTACACTAAGTATGTATCATCTAAGACTAGTAGTTTTCATAATATAGACACTAAGTATGTATCATCTAGGACTAGTAGTTTTCATAATATAGACACTAAGTATGTATCATCTAGGACTAGTAGTTTTCATAATATAGACACTAAGTATGTATCATCTAGGACTAGTAGTTTTCATAATATAGATACTAAGTATGTATCATCTAGGACTAGTAGTTTTCATAATATTTACACTAAGTATGTATCATCTAAGACTAGTAGTTTTCATAATATAGACACTAAGTATGTATCATCTAGGACTAGTAGTTTTCATAATATAGACACTAAGTATGTATCATCTAGGACTAGTAGTTTTCATAATATAGACACTAAGTATGTATCATCTAGGACTAGTAATTTTCATAATATTTACACTAAGTATGTATCATCTTGGACTAGTAATTTTCATAATATAGACACTAAGTATATATCATCTAGGACTAGTAATTTTTATAATATAGATACTAAGTATGTATCATCTAGGACTAGTAATTTTTATAATATAGATACTAAGTATGTATCATCTAGGACTAGTAGTTTTCATAATATAGATACTAAGTATGAATCATCTAAGACTAGTAGTTTTCATAATATTTACACTAAGTATGTATCATCTAAGACTAGTAGTTTTCATAATATAGACACTAAGTATGTATCATCTAGGACTAGTAGTTTTCATAACATAGACACTAAGTATGTATCATCTAGGACTAGTAGTTTTCATAATATAGACACTAAGTATGTATCATCTAGGACTAGTAGTTTTCATAATATAGACACTAAGTATGTATCATCTAGGACTAGTAGTTTTCATAATATAGATACTAAGTATGTATCATCTAGGACTAGTAATTTTCATAATATAGATACTAAGTATGTATCATCTAGGACTAATAATTTTCATAATATAGATACTAAGTATGTATCATCTAGGACTATGAGTTTTCATAATATAGATACTAAGTATGTATCATCTAGGACTAGTAGTTTTCATAATATAGATACTAAGTATGTATCATCTAGGACTAGTAGTTTTCATAATATAGATACTAAGTATGTATCATCTAGGACTAGTAGTTTTCATAATATAGATACTAAGTATGTATCATCTAGGACTAGTAGTTTTCATAATATAGATACTAAGTATGTATCATCTAGGACTAGTAGTTTTCATAATATTGACACTAAGTATGTATCATCTAGGACTAGTAGTTTTCATAATATTGACACTAAGTATGTATCATCTAAGACTAGTAGTTTTCATAATATAGACACTAAGTATGTATCATCTAGGACTAGTAGTTTTCATAATATAGACACTAAGTATGTATCATCTAGGACTAGTAGTTTTCATAATATTTACACTAAGTATGTATCATCTTGGACTAGTAATTTTCATAATATTGACACTAAGTATGTATCATCTAGGACTAGTAATTTTCATAATATAGATACTAAGTATGTATCATCTAGGACTAGTAGTTTTCATAATATTGACACTAAGTATGTATCATCTAGGACCAGTAGTTTTCATAATATAGATACTAAGTATGTATCATCTAGGACCAGTAGTTTTCATAATATAGACACTAAGTATGTATCATCTAGGACTAGTAATTTTCATAATATAGATACTAAGTATGTATCATCTAGGACTAGTAGTTTTCATAATATAGATACTAAGTATGTATCATCTAGGACTAGTAGTTTTCATAATATAGATACTAAGTATGTATCATCTAGGACTAGTAGTTTTCATAATATTGACTTTAAGTATGTATCATCTAGGACTAGTAGTTTTCATAATATTGACATTAAGTATGTATCATCTAGGACTAGTAGTTTTCATAATATTGACACTAAGTATGTATCATCTAGGACTAATAATTTTCATAATATAGACACTAAGTATGTATCATCTAGGACTTGTAATTTTCATAATATAGATACTAAGTATGTATCATCTAGGACTTGTAGTTTTCATAATATAGACACTAAGTATGTATCATCTAGGACTAGTAGTTTTCATAATATAGACACTAAGTATGTATCATCTAGGACTAGTAGTTTTCATAATATAGACACTAAGTATGTATCATCTAAGACTAGTAGTTTTCATAATATAGACACTAAGTATGTATCATCTAGGACTAGTAGTTTTCATAATATAGACACTAAGTATGTATCATCTAGGACTAGTAGTTTTCATAATATTTACACTAAGTATGTATCATCTTGGACTAGTAATTTTCATAATATAGACACTAAGTATGTATCATCTAGGACTAGTAATTTTCATAATATAGATACTAAGTATGTATCATCTAGGACTAGTAGTTTTCATAATATTGACACTAAGTATGTATCATCTTGGACTAGTAATTTTCATAATATAGACACTAAGTATGTATCATCTAGGACTAGTAATTTTCATAATATAGATACTAAGTATGTATCATCTAGGACTAGTAGTTTTCATAATATTGACACTAAGTATGTATCATCTAGGACCAGTAGTTTTCATAATATAGACACTAAGTATGTATCATCTAGGACCAGTAGTTTTCATAATATTGACAATAAGTATGTATCATCTAGGACTAGTAGTTTTCATAATATTGACACTAAGTATGTATCATCTAGGACAAGTAGTTTTCATAATATAGACACTAAGTATGTATCATCTAGGACTAGTAGTTTTCATAATATAGATACTAAGTATGTATCATCTAGGACTAGTAGTTTTCATAATATAGATACTAAGTATGTATCATCTAGGACTAGTAGTTTTCACAATATAGATACTAAGTATGTATCATCTAGGACTAGTAGTTTTCATAATATAGATACTAAGTATGT
Source organism: Unio delphinus (assembly GCA_029339505.1). Classification (NCBI taxonomy): domain Eukaryota; kingdom Metazoa; phylum Mollusca; class Bivalvia; order Unionida; family Unionidae; genus Unio; species Unio delphinus. The sequence goes on along the minus strand of JAQISU010000254.1, from coordinate 2,749,851 downwards.
ATCATCTAGGACTAGTAGTTTTCATAATATTTACACTAAGGATGTATCATCTTGGACTAGTAATTTTCATAATATAGACACTAAGCCTGTATGATATGGGACTAGTGGGAAGGACTAGCAATAATTCTGTAGATTATAAAATAATATGGGTACTAGTCTTTCTTTAAAATATGAAAAATTCAGGGCTGAAATTATAAAGCAAAAATCCTGTGTTTCGTAACTGGTTTTAGAATAATGGAGCTTACGGGATGGTTTTTCATTCATCCATCCATTATTGTAAGTTGGTTTTCACAATTCTTCAAAAACTACTTGTACCATGTACACAGAAACACACACACACACACTCACCAACACACACACACACACACACACACACACACACACACACACATTTGATAGTCTAGATGATCATAATAAAATGGTGCTGCATGGATGCCCAATATGGCCACCATAATATCCATCTTGAAAATCTGAATGCCACTACATTAGTCATCTATTGCTAAATCTAAATAGATGGTCATATCAACATGGGGATTTTTCAAACAGACTTCTTATGATATCTAGTTTGTCCTTAATGAAAATGGAACCAATATGATACAGGTCATCTTGAAAATATAACTGCTATTCCTGAACATAAAGTAATTATTGACATGGGCTTTTATTTAATATGATAATGCATCTTGTGATGCTTGTTGGTTGTAAATGAAAATGCTGCTGCTTGCACATCCAATATGACTGCTGAAATGAAATGGTTCCAGTCATTCATCCAGTGCAGCTGCCAGTTATGACTGCCAAAATGAAATGGTTCCAGTCATTCATCCAGTGTGACTGCCAATTATGACCGCCAAAATAAAATAGGTTCCAATCATTCCTTCAATGTGGCCACCCAATATGACTAGCAAAATGAAATGGTTCCAGTCATTCATCCAGTGCGGCTGCCATGATGGCTGTCTTGAAAATTATGCTCTCACTACTCCAAGTTATTAAATTGTTGCATTGAAATAGAGATTACCCCACAGGATTTCAAACAATGACCACTCTGTCCTAAACGAAAAAGGTGCCAGTGTTACATCCAACATGTCCACAATAGCACTCAATTTTAAACTCTTATCATTGTTGAAGATTATCAGAGATGGTTTCAACAATTGGCAGTTGAAATTATGAAATGGTCTTATCTTGAATTCCTGGAAATTCTTTTTCCTCACAAGAGCATCAGTCCCTCTGAGAGACTCTAATTAACTTGTATTTTCTTGAACCCCATAAGTATGTGGAACAGTTGTCTTGCCACCAAAATCCACAGAGATTCTCCACCCAAATCCATGTAGATTCTCCAGCTTAGTTATTTTTTGGCTTAGCTTAGTTTTTATGAAACCTATGATGTGGACTTTAAATACCATACTACTGATTACAGTTGGGGATGTGGACTTTAAATACCATTCTACTGATTACAGTTGGTGATGTGGACTTTAAATACCATACTACTGATTACAGTTGGGGATGTGGACTTCAAATACCATTCTACTGATTACAGTTGGGGATGTGGACTTTAAATACCATACTACTGATTACAGTTGGGGATGTGGACTTTAAATATCATTCTACTGATTACAGTTGGGGATGTGGACTTTAAATATCATACTACTGATTACATTTGAGGATGTGGACTTGAATACCATTCTACTGATTACAGTTGGGGATGTGGACTTTAAATACCATTCTACTGATTACAGTTGGTGATGTGGACTTTAAATACCATACTACTGATTACAGTTGGTGATGAGGACTTTAAATACCATACTACTGATTACAGTTGGTGATGTGGACTTTAAATACCATTCTACTGATTACAGTTGGTGATGTGGACTTTAAATACCATTCTACTGATTACAGTTGGTGATGTGGACTTTAAATACCATACTACTGATTACAGTTGGTGATGTGGACCTTAAATACCATTCTACTGATTACAGTTGGTGATGTGGACTTTAAATACCATACTACTGATTACAGTTGGTGATGTGGACTTTAAATACCATTCTACTGATTACAGTTGGTGATGTGGACTTTAAATACCATACTACTGATTACAGTTGGTGATGTGGACCTTAAATACCATTCTACTGATTACAGTTGGTGATGTGGACTTTAAATACCATACTACTGATTACAGTTGGGGATGTGGACTTTAAATACCATTCTACTGATTACAGTTGGGGATGTGGACTTTAAATACCATTCTACTGATTACAGTTGGTGATGTGGACTTTAAATACCATACTACTGATTACAGTTGGTGATGTGGACTTTAAATACCATATTACTGATTACAGTTGGTGATGTGGACTTTGAATATCATTCTGCTGATTACAGTTGGGGATGTGGACTTTGAATATCATTCTACTGATTACAGTTGGGATGTGGACTTTAAATACCATACTACTGATTACAGTTGGTGATGTGGACTTTAAATACCATACTACTGATTACAGTTGGTGATGTGGACTTTTAATACCTGGACTTTAAATACCATTCTACTGATTACATTTGGTGATGTGGACTTTAAATACTATTCTACTGATAACAGTTGGGGATGTGGACTTAAAATACCATTCTACTGATAACAGTTGGGGATGTGGACTTAAAATACCATTCTACTGATAACAGTTGGGGATGTGGACTTTAAATACCATTCTACTGATTACAGTTGGTGATGTGGACTTTAAATACCATACTACTGATTACAGTTGGAGATGTGGACTTTAAATACTATTCTACTGATAACAGTTGGTGATGTGGACTTTAAATACCATACTACTGATTACAGTTGGAGATGTGGACTTTAAATACTATTCTACTGATTACAGTTGGTGATGTGGACTTTAAATACCATACTACTGATTACAGTTGGAGATGTGGACTTTAAATACCATTCTACTGATTACAGTTGGGGATGTGGACTTTAATACCATTCTACTGATTACAGTTGGTGATGTGGACTTTAAATACCATACTACTGATTACAGTTGGTGATGTGGACTTTAAATACCATACTACTGATTACAGTTGGTGATGTGGACTTTAAATACCATGCTACAGATTACAGTTGGGGATGTGGACTTTAAATACCATACTACTGATTACAGTTGGTGATGTGGACCTTAAATACCATTCTACTGATTACAGTTGGTGATGTGGACTTTAAATACCATGCTACTGATTACAGTTGGTGATGTGGACTTTAAATACCATACTACTGATTACAGTTGGTGATGTGGACCTTAAATACCATTCTACTGATTACAGTTGGGGATGTGGACCTTAAATACCATTCTACTGATTACAGTTGGTGATGTGGACTTTAAATACCATGCTACTGATTACAGTTGGTGATGTGGACTTTAAATACCATGCTACAGATTACAGTTGGGGATGTGGACTTTAAATACCATACTACTGATTACAGTTGGTGATGTGGACTTGAAAATGTGCAGTTTATTGTCATATGATACGTTGGGCCTAGTGCACTTTGTGAGGTAGGACAGGATTTAGGTTGGGTAAATTAAAATCTAAAGTGTGCTTTTTCTACGCCTGATTTTGCCAACTACCAGTGTTAGTGGGACTAGGACAGTGTCTTTTAATCTTCATGGCTCATGTAGTCTATGCTGGTGATTGGTATGCCATTTGAAAGCATTTTTTGCTAAGTGATGTTTGTATACTGGTGCTGCATAGAAGATAAGGCTGTCTTGTAGCCAGATTTGAATCTAGGTTTAGACATGTGCTCAGCAATTAAGAGGTTAGTGTTAGGACTGGTTGGTGTGGTGTCAGGATAATGTGACTGGGTGGGACATAATGCTACATGTCTGTTGCATGATGCCCCAGATATCACTATAAACTGCCACAGTACAGATATCATAGTGATATGACTGATTTTTTTTTAAAGCTACATTTTTAAAAAAATCCCGATTACCAAATATATGAGAGCAGTGGGTTTGTTTCTATTACATTTTTTGAAAACAACATTGTAAATGTCGCCAAGCGTGAACTATTTGTGAGTACCATCAATACATGTGTATAAATCCGATTCATCTACCGGTACACATATTGCGCTGGCAGATCTGGGTATGACTGATGAATAGCACTCACAGACCAGGATCTGCTGGCACATTATGCATTGGATGGCATGTCTGAGTCTGTGTTCCTGACAGTTTGAAGTGACTTATGTACGATGCATAAAGATTAGATTATGCAAGTTAGGGTGAACATATATTTGAACTTCACAAAAAAGAGGACACTCTGGAGAGTGGATTTATCGGTATCTACCAACTCACATTATATTGATGTGTTATATAGTATGTATATATATCACATGAATCCATCATGAGCATATGTGAATAAAAGTGAGTATATAACGTTAGCATATATTACATATGTGATCTGTGTACTACAAGTTTTCCTTTCCTTTTCACAGTCTTCCTTTGGTTTTCTCCTCAGAATGGGCCCATGATGAGACATACTTCTGTAGATCACATCTTTCTCATTAGCATTTGTTTTATAAAGAATGAACAGGGCCATTTCAATGTACTTTTTTTAGACATTGAATATAAAATAGAACATGTCTGGGAAAAAGACAACATATGGCAACCCTAGTAAAGTAATTAGTAATAAATAGTTTATTTTACCATAACTCTTCCATGATGAATATATGCATGACAATAAGCAATCCCGACATTTTCACAAAACTGTGTCCCATTTTTCTTAAAACAAAGGTGTTTCAAATGAGAAGTCCCATCTTTTTGATGCTCCAGGATGTATCATTAGGCAAACACAGTATGCTGTATAGAAGCATGGAAATAATATAAAAATGCTTAAATGTTCTTAGTAGTTACATAATATAGATCTGGTCATACCATACCAAAATTTTTAATCTAGATTAATTTCAGAAAAAAATGAAAAATTATTTACTAAAAAACATGGCCTCAGTTTTGAAAGTTAATATTAATTGAAATCTTTTTTAAAAAAAAACATCAAATGTCTCTTTTTTAAAATAACGAAACTGATATTTTGTTGTTGTTTCTGTTTAAAAAATGAACCTCAGAACAGTTGGCAAGATGGGTGTCATGTGCATGTAAGTGGAAAATGAAATTTATTTTGATTATTACTCTGATTGCTATTTAAGTGTCTAGAAATGAAATTATGTATGAAATGTCTAGCGATCGCTATTTAAGTGTCTAGAAATGAAATTATGTATGAAATGTCTAGCGACTTGTTTAAGAATCTTAATTGGGATACAGTTCATTGATTCATTGAAAATGTGTGGACATGCTTGTTGCTACGGGTGTCTGCATCAAATGTTACATTTTCTGGACTTGGACTTGATTAAAGATAACACTGATCTATGATCAAATTCAGGGTTATCAACAGATGACACATTCCCATTTACATGTAAAACTCACCTGCATGAATTGATGGCTTCACATTTCATGTAAGCTTAATACTTATCATTTTTGGAGTAAACAGAGAAGAAAAACTTTTTTCATACATTTACTAAATTTTCTATGCAAATTTTGTGATCATGTTCAGCCTGCTGCATGCCTTTAGTTTCCTTGATTACTTGACAGGTAAACTAGGGTGATTCTGTACATGTCACTTTAGGACTAGTGCTTAATTTCTTGTCAGGTAGACCATGGTCCATATCATCTTAGGACTAGTGGTACTAATTCAACTGCTATTGTAAAACTTATGGCAACACCATGATATTGAAAATTCGAAAACTTTAACCGAATGCTCATGATCAGGCCTATTATTAGACCCATCCTTGATGCAGCCTTTTGTGTGGAGAAATCTATTTATATCCTGTGGCACATTATTAATCTGCATGCATTTGAAATATGTGTTTTCAATTGTGCAGCTAAAGAATCAAGTGTCAATTTCAGTAATGAACATTCCAAGTGGAGCCTGTTAAAGGGCTGTAATGCCATCAATAAAATTGTATCTAGAGTTAAGAGACAGATTATGTTTGCCAAAGATTTGTTGTACTAAAAAATTTAATTTTATTATCCACCAATTGTTGCCAGCCAAACTCTTATGTACTTTATTTTATCTTCACCCATTTTAACCCAATATCTTCACCCAATATGAACCCATGGTTCATATTCTTCCATATAATTTGCCCAGTGATAAAACTGGTTCCTCTTGCTCCATATAATTTATAGTGATAAGACTGGTTCCTGACTTCTTCCATATAATTTGCACTGTGACAAGACTGGTTCATATTCCTTCATTTAACTTTGTAGAGTAAGATAGCTACACTGGTTCTTGTTTACATCGTTATCTATTCATATTGTTTGGTCATCAGTATATATATATATATATATATATATATATATATATATATATATATATATGTATAGTCATTATTTTATAACAGTTACATACAACCGTATTTTGACTACTGTAATACAGTATGGGGTAATTCAAATGATAAAAACATATCAAAGTTGGAAAAAATTCAGAAAAGAGCATTAAGGCTAATATCAGACCAGAAAGAAAGCAAGGAAAATTTAGCTGGTAAGTTAAAAATATTACCTATTAAAGACCGAATATGTTTAAGAAAAGCCAAATTAATGTACAGGATATCCAATAATAGTGCTCCTGAATATTTACAATCCCTATTCCAGTATAGGCTACCTGGTAATACACCCAACCTGCGATCAGTATCTACAAAACAGTATAAAATTCCCAAACCAAATAAGGAATTATTCAAGAAAAGTTTCCAATACTCTGGAACTTTGCTCTGGAATAGTATTCCAGTTGAGATTAGAAATGCCCACTCTATTTCCATCTTCCAAACCCAATACAGTATATCCAGTGGCTTCAGAGATGCTGTTGAATTAATTAAATTCCTTGTATGAGGGCCTCAAGGTAGATTAGTTCTTAGCTAATTGTGTTACCCTCTTTAAATAAAGTCATTATTATTATTATTATTATTATTATTATTATTATTATTATTATTATTATTATATGCTTATGTGGTTACTTGTTATTATGTTTATATGCAGTAGGTGACATTCGGAAATCTTTATTAAAAAAAAGATATTAAATAGCAGGAATATATGTATGATGGGTGTGACTGATATACAAAAACTCCAACCCAAAACAACCGAAGACAAGCATGGCACACGGTTTATTCTTGGCATTTAATAAAATGGGAAAGTTTCAAGGTATCAGATTAATCATTAAATTTATGATTATTGTCATGATGCATGTAACAATAGAGCAAAAATTCTTACATAAAGTCTCTTTAAAACTATTTGTTCTTCACTAATCATGCATATTACATGTTGATTGACACAGAATATTATTTTCTTCAGATTGATTTTTTAAACTACTGTTCCCCCTAATACTCCTCTCCCTCGATAACTTGCACACAAAATATTAGACCACGGCATATTCAAGGGTGTGAATTACTGAGGGATCTGAAGAAAAAAAAAAGAGATTGACATTGACAATGACAAGAGTGTGAGTTACAGAGGGACCTGAAGAATAAAGGGATTGATAATGACAATGGTGGGTGAATACTTGTTAAAAAACTGCATTGGGAATAATTGTCAAAATATGCATTTTCTAATGAAGTTTTTCATTTTCTGTTTAAATTACCTTTATTTTCACTGTATCCAATCTCAGAAAGATCGTTTCAAACATTGTTTCAAGTGTTTTTAAACACATCCCTTGTGTACCAGCAATTATGTCCACATCTTTTGCTTGAGAACATGTATACATTTTTGTGTTACTGTAGATTCCTTATTGAAAAAGAAGCAGCATGCATTTATAGAGAACGTCTTTGATGAAACTAGATTTGTTGAGAAAAAAAATTAAATTAGTAAAATCATGATTCTTTGATGTCTTTGCAAACTATGTAAACTTTTGTTTATAATTGAACAAAACTTGCGAGTGCCATTTCAAAAATTTTAAGTTCATTATATCCTTCAGGACTTGCATGTCCATAAAGAATCCTACCTGTGGAAATAAGCTGTTAATGCACAGTTAGCGTGCCTTTGCTTCGTTCTTTTGCTATTTGTTGCTGATCAGATTTATGATTGAGTAAGATAACCACTGATCGCTGTTCGATACGGTGTTCATTTGTTTGGCTGAAACGAGTTGTCTTAACGCACTACCATGACTGCTAGCTTCAACGCAGGTAGGATTTGCATGTGATAATACAGTGCAGGTCAAGATTCATCTGATTGTGATAATGCAGCCAACACTTCCGGCAGTCAGAGTGAAAAACAGAGCTGGGTCTTAATTAGGTTTTCACGGAAAAGCTTGCGGACAATACTGTAACACCTTTTTCATTTGAATGCAAGAGAACACATCACATTTATGATGATTAAATTGGTACGATTTGTGTTTATTTATTAAAGGGTGTGGCACCTTTACCCATGTTTTAATTGATCCTTATTTTATCATGTATTGCTGTGTACAGTGTGTCGAGGATTTTATTTTAATGAACATTAAATAAAGCATGAGGTTTTTTTTATTAAAAGTTAGTAATTTCTTACATTTGAATCAAATTTCCTGACACTGGTATTTTTTATGATAAAACAAGTGATATATCAAGGTTTCACTGACCATTTTGATCATGATTTCTACACATTGACCATTTGATCATGATTTCTACACATTGACCATTTTGATCATGATTTCTATACATTGACCATTTTGATCATGATTTCTACACATTGACCATTTTGATCATGATTTCTACACATTGACCATTTTGATCATGATTTCTACACATTGACCATTTGATCATGATTTCTATACATTGACCATTTGATCATAATTTCTATACATTGACCATTTTGATCATGATTTCTACACATTGACCATTTTGATCATGATTTCTACACATTGACCATTTGATCTTTATTTCTACACATGGACCATTTTGATAATGATTTTATACATTGACCATTTTGATAATAATTTCTATACATTGACCATTTTGATCATGATTTCTACACATTGACCATTTTGATCATGATTTCTACACATTGATCATTTTGATAATGATTTCTATACATTGATCATTTTGATAATGATTTCTACACATTGACCATTTTGATCATGATTTCTATACATTGACTATTTGATCATGATTTCTACACATTGACCATTTTGATCATGATTTCTACACATTGACCATTTGATCTTTATTTTTACATATTGACCATTTTGATCATGATTTCTATACATTGACCATTTTGATCATGATTTCTATACATTGACCATTTTGATCATGATTTCTATACATTGACCATTATGATCATGATTTATTCACATTGACCATTTGATCTTTATTTTTACATATTGACCATTTTGATCATGATTTCTATACATTGACCATTTTGATCATGATTTCTATACATTGACCATTTTGATCATGATTTCTATACATTGACCATTATGATCATGATTTATACACATTGACCATTTTGATCATGATTTATATACATTCAGTAAATAGGGGCAATATCTTTTGTATCTTCTTCTAGAACAAACAAGATGGGATGCTTGCTTGACCCATTGTTATAAATGGGTTTGCTAGTTACCTAGGCACAAGTTTTTCATGGGAGAAGTGTTTATTAATTTTTTTTTTTAAAGCCTTACATTTTTACCATTGCAACACTAACAATATAACATTTAATTAACATGCTGAAATAAATGCAGAACATGAATCTTGTCAAGGGAATAATTTTGTTTATGGAGTAATAAACATGAATCGTGTCAAGGAAATAATGTTGTTCATGGAGTAATAAACCTGAATCTTGTCAAGGAAATAATGTTGTTTATGCAGTAATAAACATGAATCGTGTCAAGGAAATAATGTTGTTTATGCAGTAATAAACATGAATCGTGTCAAGGAAATAATGTTGTTCATGGAGTAATAAACCTGAATCTTGTCAAGGGAATAATGTTTTTTAATGGAGTAATAAACATCAATTGTGTCAAGGAAATAATGTTGTTCATGGAGTAATAAACATGAATCTTGTCAAGGAAATAATGTTGTTTATGGAGTAATAAACATGACTCCTGTCAAGGGAATAATGTTGTTTTAGGAGTAATAAACATGAATCATGTCAAGGAAATAATGTTGTTCATGGATTAATAAACATTAATCTTGTCAAGGAAATAATGTTGTTTATGTAGTAATAAACATGAATCTTGTTAAGGGAATAATCAATACTGTTGTTTCTGGAGTAATAAGCATGAATCTTGTCAAGGGAATAATGTTATGTATTGAGTAATACACATGAATCTTGTCAAGAGAATACTGTTGTTTATGGAGTAATAAACATGAATCTTGTCAAGGGAATAATGTTATGAGTAATAAACATGAATCTTGTCAAGGGAATACTACTTAGTAATATCAGACATCACATTATTACTTCTACTGTACCTATTGGAGTAATAAACCTGAATCTTGTCAAGGAATACTATACCTTCTTGAGTAATAACATGATTCTTGTCTATGGAATACTGTATTGTCAGGGTAATAAACATGAATCTTGTCAAGGAATACTATATCGTCATAATAATAAATATGATTCTTGTCAATGGAAAACTTTGAAGTATGGGTAATATACATGTATCTTGTCAAAGGAATGCTATAAAGTATGCGTCATAAGCCTTGGTCATTTTAATGAATACTGTAAATTAAGGGTCATAAACATCAGTCTTGTCAATGGAATACTTTGAAGTATAAGTAATAAACATGTATCTTGTCAAAGGAATGCCATTAAGCATGGGTCATAAACATCAGTCTTGTCAATGGAATACTGTAAAGTATGGATCATAAACATAAGTCTTGTCAATGGAATACTGTAAAGTATGGATCATAAACATAAGTCTTGTCAATGGAATACTGTAAAGCATGGGTCATAAACATCAGTCTTGTCAATGGAATACTGTAAAGTATGGGTCATAAACATCAGTCTTGTCAATGGAATACTGTAAAGTATGGGTCATAAACATCAGTCTTGCCATTGGAATACTGTAATGTATGGGTCATAAACATCAGTCTTGTCAATGGAATACTGTAAAGTATTGGTCATAAACATCAGTCTTGTCAATAGAATTCTGTAAATTATGGGTCATAAACATCAGTCTTGCCAATGGAATACTGTAAAGTATGGGTAATAAACATCGGTCTTGTGAATGGCATACTGTAACATCTGGATAACAAGCACATTTTGTTATTCCTGTAAAACGAGACCTTATTGTTTAGATAGGTATAATGATAATGAAATCAATCAGCAAACACAGCTGCCTATATTTCCCATTATGATTTCCGCACAATTATTTCATTATAATCGTATCTTAGTGTGATAACTGTATTAACTGTATTGTTATATTTTTGTGACAGGCTAGGACTGCAGTCATATATATATATATATATATATATATATATATATATATATATATATAGATAGATAGATAGAGAGAGAGAGAGAGAGAGAGAGAGAGAGAGAGAGAGAGAGAGAGAGAGAGAGATTCTTGCACATTCTATTTAGAATAATTAAAGTTTACACACAAAGGAGTGGTTGAAATAAAGCAGAATGAAGACTATAGGGATACTGATATTAGTAATAACGTTGGTTTCCTACTGATATCCAACCAGTCTGCAAGACTGATACATCTCACACACATACATCCATTGCATCATCATCCACTTGAGAGGGTGGTCGAACAGCTTCTGCAACTTTTTTTCAAATTTTAATCTGCTATGTCTAGTCACATATACATGTTGAGATTGCATCAGTCGTACACCCACATACATCGATGTTGGATTTGTCCACTATCAGGGTAAGTAAGGAATGATCCACAATTGCTGTATGGAGAAATAATTGAACAGTTTTTTTTAATGTACCCTCATAATAGACTTGCCTCTTTGGGGCTTGTCCAATCTTTGGCATATTTGATAAAGTGCAATTATTTCATCATACATTTAGAAAAGTAGGACTTTTATCTTTTTTCAATCAGATTGTTACAGCATCTGACAAGATTAATGATTAATTGAAGACTAGAAAGTTTGCAAGAAGAAAAATCAGGAACATATTGGTAAATTGATAGAGTTGACACTCGATCTATGCCAATTCAATTTATGCGTTTTCATTTTATTTCTGTCAGAAATGAAGAAATATTGTTCAATTTGAACCACTGTGCTCACTTTTACACCATCTCTGGTGCCAATGTGCTGTGACTCGCAAGCATCTAACATGCATGCATTTAAATTTCATTTGATTTACCTCTGGATTGCATTTATAGCTTAAAATTGCGTGTCAGCTGTGCCTAATTTTGGTCAATAACTAAATTTGAAATGAAAGATTGCCAGAAGAGCAAATGTTACCTTTTAGACTTTTTCTTTTCTTGTGCACACATGCACGTATCTCTTTGAAGAAAAAACACAAAACATACTAGATGGCCTGTGTATCTTTGTGCAATTATTTTCAAAATGTGTGTTATCTGTTTTGAACAATCTTTTGAGGCAGTACAGTAATAGATGAAGTATTTGGCATTAATAACAGTTAATATATTTAGTTTGTGAATTTTGTTTTTAAACAGTGATTAATTACAGATATTTTTTGTACAGCTTTTAGAAAAATATTCATTAAAATCTTTCAGAATTGAGGAGAAAAATGTAGAATTATAACTAGTAATAATTGAAATTTTGCCTATGCCTGTAAAATGCCTGTAAAATGCAGACATGAAGTTTAAATTATGGTAACGTTGCTATTTGGTTATGGTCATTTTCCTTGGCTGTAATACATCATGGTCAGGGTTTGTGTGAATGATATGACTTAACAACTGTCTTACACATTATAAAATGTTGTCACTGAATTTTGTATACATACAGTGTTTCTAATTGACGATGCATTAGGATTATTTTCGAAAAAGATTCCCAAGTTCTCCATCCAGGTTTATTATACATCTATGTTCCATAGAAATATTGATCATTGTTGCATTTACTCCCCAAAGCTGCAGAAATTGGAAACTAGTATCACAATGTAGGTTCAGTGGCCTTGCTGACCCTCCAGCCATGCTAGTTGATTTTGGGACTGTCCAGTTAAAATGATTAGTGTGGACTATAGATTGGTGTCACAATTGATGGATCTAATTCTAAGGCCTCTGTTATAGTGTTATTCTTCCAGCAGATTGCTACTGGGATGATCAATAGTGTTTGTATCACCTTGCTGGAGAACTATCCCATTGCACAACAATAACAGGTTTGCATCCTCACAGATGTTGAATTAAGGATCGCTGTGAATTGAAGACAAAGGAAGAGAATTTCTCTCCACTGCATGATCTAATTTGATAATTTCTGCAAGATTTTGAATACCAATTATAATTTATTTTAAAGATGAAGATTTTGCATTTTAAAGACATCTGTCATCTTTGTACACTGAGGGACATGTTATGAGAGGCAGTTTTACAATTTTGCAAAAACTACAGGTAATACTTATTCTGCCTTTGGAGAAGAGAGCTGGCATTTGTGGTGGAGAGCTATTACATGGATATTTGTGTATTGGGCTAATGGAACATGTGTTCTAAATGGTAACTGTTTAAATACAGCAACTATCTCAAAGGAGTTTGCTTTCTTGTGTCATTTGTGGAATTTCTTAAATACAGTGCAGAGTTTTCACATCATCTTCTCCATTTTCATTCAGTTTGGACTCAGTTATTCTAAAACTTTGTTGTATTTGTTTAGCATGACAAGTTGTTAATACAGATTATGTTCCCTTGTCATGCATTATCCATCACCAGTCTCAACCAATCAAGTAGACCATTTGTGAACTTGGAAAAAGATATAATCAACTTTTCATTCGGTTACATGTTAAGAATTTTCAGCTACATGAACACTGAGGAAGAAATTTGATGGATATATCTCAGTGAAGGATACCAGAAATCTATTTACAAAGCAAATAATTCCATCAAGTGAAACACTAATGTAAATACATATGTATATATATATTTATATGTACATAAGTTGTCTGTATCCAGTCTACATTGCTGGATTTCAAATTTATTTATATCATCAAGTGTTACAGTCAATGTAAGTAAATCATATTGAAGCTGAAATTATTTTTAATTCTGGGCATCCAGGTATGAATTAACTGACTGTAGATTAGTGTGTCTGTGTTGAATACATTCAGCTTAACTTTAAACAGCTGTGTAAGGGGGAAAAAAAGGCCAGGTAAATTGGAGAAGCAGTACTTGGCCTGGAGCACACACATTTAGTTGTGTATATTAGGTATTCAAAACAAAAACTTAACAAACATTCTGTGTATTGGAATTTACCTTTCTGCACATTAGGTGTATTCTAACAAAATTAAATTTTTGGATTTTGAAGCAAAATGCAGGCAGAATTTGGAGATCTCAATGAATTGCGTCTTCAACAACAGGCAATGAGAGCCAGAAATAGAAGGCATACCCTAGCAAATTTGCGGTAAGTACCACTGTGTAACTAGATTTTTTTCTTTTATTCCAGACATTTTTAAAACTTGCACAGCCTGCAGCCCTCTTCTTTATAGCTTTAATTACCATCATGTGGGTTATATATATATAATTTTTTTGTGTGTGTGCAATTAGGATTTGTAATGTAGCTTTAACAATTTTTCAGTCATATGTCTGCATTGTGGCAGTTTATGTGATGTCTAGCACTGGGACATCAAGCCACAAGCATATAGTATGATGTCCCACCCAGTTACATTATCCTGACACCAGGCCGACCAGTCCTAACACTAACCTCTTAATGCTGAGCGCCTAGTAAGGCAACTGTTAGTAACATTTTTAAAGTCTTTGGTATGACTCAGCCGAAGTTTGAATCCACAACCTCCCACTTCCGAGGCAGACACTCTAACCACAAGACCTCTGGAATTTAGAATGGGCTTTTCCTATATAGCATTGGGCTTCCAATATAGAATGGGCTTTTCCTATATAGCATTGGGCTTCCAATATAGAATGAGCTTTTCCTATATAGCATTGGGCTTCCAATATAGAATGGACTTTTCCTATATAGCATTGGGCTTCCAATATAGAATGGGCTTTTCCTATATATCATTGGGCTTCCAATATAGAATGGGCTTTTCCTATATATCATTGGGCTTCCTATATAGCATGGGGCATCCAATATAGAATGGGCTTTTCCTATATAGCATTGGGCATTTTCATGTAATGACTATCATGTCAGTCTGTGCAAATAAATAAATGCACACATCTGACATAGTGAAAGAAAGCTTAATCTAAAATTCTAAATTTTTGGAGCACAGAAGCTAGTTACATAACCTTAATTTTTAAAAAATACATCCCAAGGTAAATCAATTTGTATATTTTTAACTCATCTGGCCATATTGTCTGGTGAACTTTTGTTGTGTCACTGCATTGGTTATGTGTTATCTGTTTCCGCACATTTGTCATGTGTCATCTGTTTCATAGCATCTGTCATATGTCATCTGTTTCCTTGCATGTGTCATGTGTCTGTTTGTCTGCATCTGTCATGTGTCATTGTTTGTCAACAATTGCTTGTTCCCTGTGACTCTGTAGTTCACATTTCTAACTCAGATTTGATTAAATTTGGAAGATTGGCCTGTATAATTAAGATCTCTGATGAGTTCATTTACAAATGCGACCCACATATACAACTCCTAAAACATTTCTGTTTCCAACACATTTTATTAGGGTACTTGCTGCCCTCCATTTTTGATTTTTGCTGTGAAAGGATAAATACCTACAAACCACCACCGCCCCTCAGCAGGCTTGCCGATGGCATCGCCGCTGTGGAGATGATAGCTGACATTGTTGATTGACATTTTTACAGCCAATGAATCAATACCAACCACAGAAAGACTGAACAGTCAAGAGTGATCCTCAGATCAGATACATTTGGAAGAATTGTTCATCTTTATTTGGATCATATCTTTTTGACAAAAAACAAAAAAAAATACAAAAATGTCTTGAATATTTTGTACATTTATAAAAAAAAGATTGATTTTCTTATTGTGCAATATTTTTTATGCCTTTACTTTATTTAAAAAGTAGGAGCAAACTTGTGTACTGATTTAGAAGAGACATATATTCTTGAGCTTCTCTTGAAAAGCCCAAATTTAATTGTTACAAAGCAATAGTGTGGGAAATCACAGGTTTGAATCCCAGACAAATCATACCAAAGACTTTTTAAAAAAAATACTGCCTTGTTAGGTGCTCAGCATTAAGAGGTTAGTATTAGGACTGGTTGCCCTGGTGTCAGGATAATGTGACTGGATGGGACATCATGCTACATGTCTGTGACATGGTGCCCCAGTGCGAGACATCACTATAAACTGCCACACTGCAGGCGTTGTAGCGATATGACTGAAAAATTAAAGCTACGTTAAAACTCCAAATCACACACACACACACACACACACACACACACACACACACACACACAGGATGAATTTGTTTCTTATTTCATCACAATATAAAATTTATTACAGATCAAATATTTGAATAATGCTTCTTTAATACTACAAATCAGAGGGTGATAATTGTTATCACACATTTTTACCCTCTCCCCAACCCCTTTAGAAAATGAAATTGTTTCTTCCTATAAAGACCTGACTTAAGTATCTGTTGTACAAAAATTAAGGCAGTACTCTTTGTCAACACTGTCAAAAGATATTGACAAGAGTTAACATCAAAAGATGGTGTCAGTTTCAGTTTGGGAAAGGTAATTTCTGTCAAAAGGTCATCAGACTTGGAGTGTGGTACTTACTTCCCCAATTATGCTTCTACAATTAACAATTGATAATTGTTTGTTAGTAATCAAAACGAACATTAACAAACCTCCCACAAGTAATCTTTTTTTATTTATGTTAGAATGCCACTTTTTTTTTTATTGCTCTAGAAACAATTGGGCAGATATCAAGTCATGAAAATTACCCAGAAACCACAGTTAAGAAACAAGCTCTAATTTGTCACATGTGTAACACATATTGTTCTGTGTAATTAACATTGTAAAAAAAACAATAATTACTTTCATTCAATTTTTCATGCATTTATTTCAAATGATTGAAAAGAAAAATGTTTGAAGAAACATGAGGAACAGAATTGTTTTTATTATTTTTCTACTATATGGTTGGGGGAAAAAAGATTTGAAATCACTTATCACTTTTTATAAAGTTGTATGGTTTGGTTTGAACAGTGTTTATAGTATATGTCATGTATGCAAAATATCAATCACATCAAGTCAGAATTAGCAAACAGATTAAGGTTTTTTTGTGTCTGCTTAATATTTATTCAAGAAGACATCGTCATATATTTATTATTCATATGAATATGTGGGGATTCAGTAGAAAACTGGAAATTTATTAAAAACTGCACAGCGGCAATCTAACTCTAACAATCAATATTTGCCTACTGTATCAAGTTGATAGATAATAACCAGATATATATGCTATATGCATACATGAAGAATTATATATATATATATATATATATATATATATATATATATATATATATATATATATATATATATATATATATATATATATATATATATATATATATATATATATATATATATATACATGATGAATCTGAATATATTGGAGATATATGTTCATGATGAATTTGAGTATATTGGAGATATATGTTCATGATGAATTTGAGTATATTGGAGATATATGTTCATGATGAATTTGAGTATATTGGAGATATATGTTCATGATGAATTTGAGTATATTGGAGATATATGTTCATGATGAATTTGAGTATATTGGAGATATATGTTCATGATGAATCTGAGTATGTTGGAGATATATGTTCATTATGAATTTGAGTATATTGGAGATATATGTTCATGATGAATCTGAGTATGTTGGAGATATATGTTCATGATGAATCTGAGTATGTTGGAGATATATGTTCATGATGAATCTGAGTATGTTGGAGATATATGTTCATGATGAATTTGAGTATATTGGAGATATATGTACATGATAAATTTAAGTATATTTTATAGGTTATATACTTGAGAAAGATGGTAATAGGTCTTTGTTATCCATTGTATTAATGTAAAAAAAACCATTTTATTATTTTAGGAAGGTTTGCAATGCCATACATAAAGGCAAATTGATTTCATCAGAGTATATTGAATATCCATATAAAACTGTTTGTCAGAATAAAGAATGAAAAAAACTTGTCTTTGAACTGCATAGTGTTGGCATTATAATATAAGGCCAAAGGGATTCATTTGTTGCGACATTTTCAGATATTCAGTACCTACTGATGGAAACATAATTGTAGAATAATCCGTTATTCAAGCTAATATATTGTTTCCCAGGGGATCTAATCCTACACGATCATCAATGTTTGAATATGTTGAAGTGCTAGGCTAAAATATCGGGTCAGGTAACTTTTGAAGTTTGATTTACTTGTAATTTCTGTTGCAAATGTATTCCAATATTGAAATGTTCAATGGCAGGAATTTAACTTTGTTAGTTTTATAGAAAGGGAACCACTTTGGTGACCTAGTGGTTAGAGTGTTCGCCACGGAAGTGGGAGGTCATGGGTTCGATCCCCGGCCAAGTCATACCAAAGACTTACAAATATGGTACTAACAGCTGCCTTGCTTGGCTCTCAGCATTAAGAGGCTAGTGTTAGGACTGGTCGGCCTGGTGTGAGGATAATGAGACTGGGCGGGACATCATGCTTCTTGTCTACAGCATGATGCACCAGTGCTAGACATCACTATAAACTGTCTCATTGTAGACATCGTAGCGATATGCTGAAAAATTGTTAAAACTATGTTAAAAATCCAATTAAACAAACAAACAAACTGTAGAAAGGGAACAGAAGGATCTAGTGTTGTAAGTAGTTAGGAGCAAGACCATTGTCCATTTTAAACATGACCTGGTGTCAGGATAATGTGACTAGGTGGGACATTGTGCTACAAGTCTGCAGCATGAAGCCCCAGTGTAGACATTACTACAAACTGCCACATTGCAGACATCATAGCAATATGACTGAAAAATTGTTAAAGCTTAGTTAAAAATCCAAATCACACACACATTGTTTCAAACTCTCTCTCTGCTTATTAACTCTTTAAGAACTACGTAGTACTGCTGTAGTGGCTTGCTCCACTAACTAGCTGCTGCGGTCACTGCTGCAGCTGATTTGTGGCTTGACTAGGAGAGCCTGATGCAGATGCAGTAAAAAATAACTTTATTCATTTGGGGATATGTGTCAATTGTTTTTACTTATTTTTTTCTAATTGACCAGTTTGTATGCTAAAACCATGCATTATAAAAGGCTAAGCTGTAACTACCTTTTGTTTTGGGATTCTTTTATCTCACTTGAGTTCCACAAGATTGATGAAAAATATCCATGAATTGAACACAGAACATACTGTTTGTAACAATATAATTTGTCTGTTATTATTTTATAGCTTTATGTCAGATTTGTACACATAATTTTTTACAAATATTTAATTGGTCAATATTTTCTACAAGTTTTTCATATTTGCTGTTGGTGATATTCGCAAAAGCAATTATGTTTTACACAAAGACAAATATTACACTACCTGTATAATATCACACTACCTGCATAATATCACACTACCTGTATAATATCACACTACCTGTATATTATGGACACCATATGATGCCTCTTTTCTTTCATTTTTTTTTGGGGGGGGGGTTTCTCTTTCATAGATTTTGCTCCATAGCTGTTAATTTCCATAATAATATGAAAATGTATTGTAACTTACTAACACACACACACAAACACATATACACAGAGGTTACAATATATGAAGTCCCACTGTAAATGTTCATATGTCCATAAGATTGCAACTTACATGGTATCATTTCTGCAATTATATCTGGTTATAAGGCCCATGCAAAGGGTTGGCATACTCCAAGCCATGATGCCATGATGCCTATGCCAAGAATTGGCATACTCCAAGCCATGATGCCTGTGCCAAGAATTGGCATACTCCAAGCCATGATGCCTGTGCAAAGGATTACCATGCTCCAAGCCATGAGGCCTGACAAAGGGATGGGAATTTGCTCAAAGCAAAGCTGTTACTTTCAGATCAGTAACCCTGCAAATATTTATATACCTTATAATAATTTTACCACACTGATGCTGTATGCTGTTATGGGATATTTTTAGGTCAAGATTGAAAGCAGAAAATGAAGAAACAACTACTATTGTTGTAAATAATAATAATAATGATAATAATAAATGCTTTATTTGTTCAAGGTAACACAGTACAGGTGTATAACAACTTCCTTGAAGCCCTTATCTGTATTAATATAATTATCAGTATTAATATAACAATAAAAATGTTTTAACAAATAAGGCAAAAATCATTGATGGTAAATATCATCATCATCATCATTAGTCTCTTGACCTAGTGTGGTCGTGGAGGCACTGTGTTGTTGCTGAGCATCTGACCAGTTCCCTCCACTTGTCTGGATAATGTGCCAATGCCTGTATCTCTGCAAAACTATGGTAAATATATAATTAACTATAACAGGAAGATAAAATGTCAACTCCTTTGCTTAAAATCTACAGTGGCAATTGGTAGTGTTTCTTATATAAAATATATAAGCAGATAAATACATGATTTCCCATTGACTGTATACCTTGAGATTTAGAAGAAGACAAAAGTGATGCTAGATTTGTGACTGGTAGATTATCTGCTAATAAAGTGATCAATATTGTTTGAATTAATTCAGGATCATAGAGTAACTTAAAGTCCATGCAGTATCAAAGTACGAAACATTAGTGATAATTAATTCAATAATTGGCTTATTGATATTTAAGTCTGCCCTTAAACATAATTACTTCCAATTGTGTTGATATCAAATAGAATCTCCTGGTGCATTTAACATCGTGCCATATGTCAGTCAAAGCCTAACATATGTTACTGCCTATGGACCAGCCACCAATACTGTTGACTTACAGAGGTAGGAAGAATCCAGCATTTTACAGGCATGCTGGAAACTTGGAGTGTTTTAGGCCCAGCTAGTAGCTAATTTAAAACATGTACTCAGTCATATCATAATTACTTAATCATTTCTCAACCTTTTTTGATGAAATTTTCAGTATGTATTAAAACATGAAAATACTCAGATTAAAAATGATGTATATGTTATTTGGCTACCAGACCTACTCAGTGACAGGTCAGTTTGGGAATGTAATTTTTATGGGGTTTCTTTTCTTCCATTGCCATGTATGGAATGGAGTGGTAATTGGCAGTAAAATAGAAGCACATTAAAAGTTTTCTACATTCCAGATTTTTGAAAACATTTTGTTTTTAAGAATAAATTCAATTTTATCAATGTGAATTTTCATTTGTAAATATAGGATGTTTCTTGCTCAAAGAGGATTTCCATATTCACAGTATTGTGAAATATTTGAGCCAATTTTTGAGTTGGAAGTCCTTGCTTTGGTACAGCAACCATTGCTACTGTTTTGTCATGGTTTGTGAACATTATTTCTGTCTTGATGAAATTCTTTCACTCAAAGTTGAGTAGGCGTAGGGAAAAGACTGGTTCATCCATCAATAATAACAGATACAAAAATAGCATGCACAAGTAAAATGGTGGATGAAAAATTCTGGAGAAATATCTCATACAATGGTCAGATGTGTCTCGAATGTCACAAGATTGGTATTATTAGGAAATAAAATCTTCAAAAGGAAAGTCAGTTTGCAAGAATTTCATGTTTTATCTTGCTTCTGATCTCATATTGTCTTCCAAGTGTGATTTTTTTTTACATTGTTTGTCAACATTATACTAGAATGAGAAAAGTTTTATTCATCAGAGAGAAAGATTTCATTTTTCCTAATACTAAACTTTTTAACCCAAGAACCAGTGTATGTCTTTATAATAAGAACTTTTAATTTCTTATTAAAATACATGTAGATTGAATTATTTTCAGTTTGGTTGTTGTTGTTGTTGTTGTTTTAGGGTTTAATGCCATTTTTCAGCACACGATAGGCTATACATGGCGGCCAGTATTATTGGTGGAGGAAGAACCCGGGAAAACCCCCGGAAAGAACCACCGACCCACGAGAAGCTACTGGCAAGCTTTCTCACATAACTGCATTAGCCGAATCTTAGACTCAAACCCACACAGACAGAGATGAGACGGCATTGATCCATAACGTAAAGTGCTTTAGACCACTCGGCCACTCGATTCCACTGTTCAGTTTGGAGATGAAAAAGAATTCATTCTGAAGGCATAGCTTACCATTCATCATTCTTTTGATTAAGTAAGAATTGATATCTTGTGTATGGGCATTTTGCATAATTAACACAGCCCTATTAGAGTCAAAACTGAGGTGGAGGGTAGGGGATTGCAACCACAACAATATGTGCAAAAGGGAGAAAGAAAGAGCAGAAAGAACTGACTTGTGTGTAGGCAGTAGCATATATATAAGGGCGTCATCTAACAGGTAGATAAACCTATACTTCCTAAATTAAAATGGAACAGCTGTTACTAAATGGATTTTGATAGAGAAATTATTTTAAAAAAATAAGATTTGTTGTGTGTCATAAAACAAAATTGTGTGAAATGAATAGCTATAGTTAATTTAGTGTATACTGTGGCAGATGACATAGTGGTAATATCAGATCTGTGTGTATTCAGATAAAACATGCATATAGTAATAGTACTAAGTAATGCATCTAGCTTGTATGATCATCATGGTGTCCAGCTTGTATGACCATCTTGGTGTCCAGCTTGTATGACCATCATGGTGTCCAGCTTGTATGACCATCATGGTGTCCAGCTTATATGACCATCAAGGTGTCCAGCTTGTATGACCATCAAGGTGTCCAGCTTGTATGACCATCATGGTGTCTAGCTTGTATGACCATCATGGTGTCCAGCTTGTATGACCATCAAGGTGTCCAGCTAGTATGACCATCATGGTGTCCAGCTTGTATGATCATCATGGTGTCCAGCTTGAATGATCATCAAGGTGTCCAGCTTGTATGACCATCATGGTGTCCAGCTAGTATGACCATTATGGTGTCCAGCTTGTATGACCATCAAGGTGTCCTCCTTGTATGACCATCACGGTGTCCAGCTTGTATGACCATCATGGTGTCCAGCTTGTATGACCATCATGGTGTCCAGCTTGTATGACCATCATGGTGTCCAGCTTGTAAGACCATCATGGTGTCCATCTGTGTCCAGCTTGTATGACCATTACTGTAAATCTTGGGACAGGAAAAGAGAATTTAAAATTTTCGTGTTCCATATCTTCTATGCATTTAAAATATATTTTGCAAGAAAATTGGCATAATAATCACACAGCAGTGACCAGCTATTTCAATAATCACACAGCAGTGACCAGCTATTTCAATAATCACACAGCAGTGACCAGCTATGTCAGTAATCACACAGCAGTGACCAGCTATTTCAGTAATCACACAGCAGTGACCAGCTATTTCAATAATCACACAGCAGTGACCAGCTATTTCAATAATCACACAGCAGTGACCAGCTATTTCAATAATCATGTCAGTAAATGTATAAACAACTGTGGTTGTTGTTTTGATTATTTTGCATTAGGATATTTTCTAATTTCTCCCTAAAAATCAAATAAAGGTTAATAGACTTTGTAATTATTGGGCCACAGTGCAAAAAATCATGTTTAGCATCACTTGTATTCTTGTTTTATTCCCAAAATTATTTGATGCAGATTTTGCTCTATGTATTGTTTTTTACCAGCTCACAGTCTTCCATATTACATTTTGGCTAGACATACATAGCTGTTTGATTTACTCATGAGTTACTGTTTTTCACTGATATAAGAGTTACTACTGATTTTTCAATGATATAAGCCAAAGTGTAATTATACAGGGCACATAACTAGTATATATATATATATATATATATATATATATATATATATATATATATATATATATATATATATATATATATATATATATATATATATAGATATATATATAGATATATATATATATATAGATATATATATATATATATATATATATATATATATATATATATATATATATATATATATATATATATATATAGATATATATATATTCATGAAATATAGGTTGAAATTCTGAATAAAGATCGACTAAGTTCATCAATGATCAATTTTAATTTGGGGTTTGGCATTAAAATGGACATTTGTTCCATAATATTAGCATCATTTAAATTGGTATTCATACTATTCTGCTCACATCATGATATTATGATTATTTTGAAGTAATTCTAGTAATGAGTATAACAAGATACATTCTTTAACCTCCAAGGGCTAATAAGTTATGGTAGAAAGGAAGGTGAAAACTTTTTTACCATGTCTGCAGTATGGCAGTTTATAGTGATGTCTAACAGAGGGACATCATGCCACAAACATGTAGCTTCATGTCCCACCCAGTCACATTATCCTGACACCAGGCCGACCAGTCATTAAACACTAGCCTCTTAATGCTGACTGCCAAGTGAGGCAGCTGTTAGTACCATTTTAGAAGTCTTTGTTATGACTCAATCGGGATTCAAATCCACAGCCTCCAGCATCCAAGACATATGCTCTAACCACCAGGCTACCAGAGCAGTTTACTAGAAAATTATTTCTAAAAAAAAACTCAGTGGAAATAACTGGATTTGGCATAAAACATGCTGACAAGGATAAGTTTTTTTTATGGAAATGCCTCACCCTCAGGTCATGAATAATAATTTAAGAATAAATAAATGATTTCTCAAAAACTGAATAGAATTTGACCAAAATTTAAGGAATGCATCCTTGCACAAAAAAATTCAAATTAGTTCAGATGATCTACATTCATCATCAGTTAATGGACACCATTTTGAAAAATGAAACAAAAGTAAAACACATTACAGCAATTTTACAAAATCACTTAACACAATTTGACTAAGTTTGATTGAAAGCATCCTGGCATAAATGGGCTTTAGATTTATATTTCAAATGATAAAAATCCGTCATTATATATGGATGCCATCAATAATAAAAATAAAAACCTAAAAATGTCTCTATCTAAAAATTATTTCATTGATTTGGACCGAATCGGAATGCAAAATAGCGTAAATGTCATTTCAAGTCATTAAAATAATATGAAACCAACTTTATTGAATGATAAAACTGCTAACAGACTTGGACAAATTCCGGCATAAAGCTCCCCAGCATAGCGGCAATATTTGAGATACAGTGTTATTCAAATATGGATGAACATAAAAAATCCTTAAAAGCAAACCAATTGTTTTTGGTACAGGTCCATTTCTACAACTTGTTAGATGTCATTGTGTGTGTGTGGTTACTTGATGAATTCTTCACTTTTACTAGTTTTCTCAGCACACATACTCCCTGTTGGATGGCAGTAAATTAGTTCCAGAGTCATCTGTAACTTGTTTTCTTTAGGATTTAAAAAGAACTGCAAGTGTTGGATATTGGATTGCCATAATAGTTGAGTGATTGCAAGCTGTTCCTGTGTGTCTTTTGAAATTCCCATGTGATAACAAATTGTTTCAGAGTTACAGAATTATTGATTAGATAAATCCTCAAGTTTTGTGCTGTTTTCCCTTTCTCCAAATTTGATGTTTGCTGATTGCTTAAAAATGTATAACAAAATTGAATTAGTTTTCTTTTGTATGCTGTATGAAATGTGTGAATTATGTATGCTGTATGAAATGTGTGAATTATGTATGCTGTATGAAATGTGTGAATTATGTATGCTGTATGAAATGTGTGAATTATGTATGCTGTATGAAATGTGTGAATTATGTATGCTGTATGAAATGTGTGAATTATGTATGCTGTATGAAATGTGTAAATTATGTATGCTGTATGAAATGTGTGAATTATGTATGCTGTATGAAATGTGTGAATTAGTTTTCTTTTGTATGCTATATGAAACATGTGAATTATGCATGCTGTATGAAATGAGTCAATTAGTTTTTTTTTGTATGCTGTATGAAATGTGTGAATTATGTACCGGTATGCTGTATGAAATGTGTCAATTAGTTTTCTTTTGTATGCTGTATGAAATGTATGAATTATGTATGCTTTATGAAACGTGTGAATTAGTTTTCTTTTGTATGCTGTATGAAATGTGTGAATTAGTTTTCTTTTGTATGCTATATGAAACGTGTGAATTATGTATGCTGTATGAAATGTGTCAATTAGTTTTCTTTTGTATGCTGTATGAAATGTGTGAATTATGTATGCTGTATGAAATGTGTCAATTAGTTTTCTTTTGTATGCTGTATGAAATGTGTGAATTAGTTTTCTTTTGTATGCTGTATGAAATATGTGAATTATGTATGCTGTATGAAATGTGTCAATTAGTTTTCTCATTTGTGCTGTATGAAATTTTAATTTTCCCATTTGCTCTTGTATGCTTTATACAATGTGTGAGCTATATCATTAGTTCTTGATGTTTTGTATGAAGTGCAAGAAATATGGTCTATATGCTTATCAAGTATAGTGTATGAAATATGGTCTATAAGCTTATCAAGTATAGTGTATGAAATATGGTCTATATGCTTATCAAGTATGGTGTATGAAATATGGTCTATATGCTTATCAAGTATAGTGTATGAAATATGGTCTATAAGCTTATCAAGTATAGTATATGAAATATGGTCTATAAGCTTATCAAGTATAGTGTATGAAATATGGTCTATATGCTTATCAAGTATAGTGTATGAAATATGGTCTATAAGCTTATCAAGTATAGTGTATGAAATATGGTCTATAAGCTTATCAAGTATAGTGTATGAAATATGGTCTATATGCTTATCAAGTATAGTGTAAGAAATATGGTCTATAAGCTTATCAAGTATAGTGTATGAAATATGGTCTATAAGCTTATCAAGTATGGTGTATGAAATATGGTCTATATGCTTATCAAGTATACTGTAAGACCTATGTTATGTAGGCTTATCAAGTATAGTGTAAGAAATATGGTTTATATGCTTATCAAGTATACTGTAAGACCTATGTTATGTAGGTTTATCAAGTATATTGTATGAAATATGGTCTATATAAGTATACTGTAAGAAATATGGTCTATATGCTTATCAAGTATAGTGTATGAAATATGGTCTATATGATTATCAAGTATAGTGTGAGAAATATGGTCTATATGCTTATCAAGTATAGTGTAAGAAATATGGTCTATATGCTTATCAAGTATAGTGTAAGAAATATGGTCTATATGCTTATCAAGTATACTGTAAGAAATATGGTCTATATGCTTATCAAGTATAGTGTATGAAATATGGTCTATATGCTTATCAAGTATAGTGTATGAAGTATGGTTTATATGCTTATCAAGTATAGTGTATGAAATATGGTCTATATGCTTATCAAGTATAGTGTAAGAAATATGGTCTATATGCTTATCAAGTATAGTGTAAGAAATATGGTCTATGGTCTATATGATTATCAAGTATACTGTAAGAACTATGGTCTATGGTCTATATGATTATCAAGTATACTGTAAGAACTATGGTCTATGGTCTATAGGCTTATCAAGTATACAGTAAGAACTATGTTCTGTAGGCTTATCAAGTATGGTATACTGTAAGAACTATGGTCTATATGTTTATCAAGTATAGTGTACAAAATATGGTCTATAGGCATATCAAGTATACTGTATGAAATATAGGATCTGGAGTTTTCTCATATACTGTATTAAATATAGAACAACTGTATATACTACTAGCATAAGAGTTGAGTCAAACTGCAAGCAACAAAGATCCTGATCTGCCATAGGATAATTTGTCAGTAGATCAGGGTCTATTTTGCTTGTTCTCCTCAATATTCCTATCAAATTGCACAGCTTCAGATCTGTTGGTGCATTATATGATGGCAGATCTGGGTCTGTACAGTATGCAGTTGGACTCGCCTTATAAACAAGGAGATTTGCAATTTGCTTATATTAAAGCTGGCCAGCAGCTTCCTGTGGGTTTAAGTGAGACCATCTGTGATCTTTCTAGGTTTGTGGTTTGTCCAACATCAGATATAGTCAGCCATGTGTATAGTCTAGTATGTTCTGGAAAAAAATTAAACCTCAGAACTCAAAAACTCTTTATCTGTAAATCCTTTAGTTTAAAAAAAATATTTTATTTTTGTAAGCATGACATAATTGGATAATTTTTTTGGGTATCTTAATTATTATTTAGCTTCTTTGTTAATTAAATTTGTTCTGGTGTAAAGAATTCTAGTTTACAAAATATCTTAATTTTTCAATGAAATGCTAAGGAACATATGGTCACATATATCTGCCAACTATGATAAGTAAAATCCTACTCCAAAAATTATCACTTCCTTTTAGTTGAACAAAATTTCATTTGTTCATAGATAAATGTGCATTTCATTGAAGTTTGCAGGAACATGAAACTTAAGAAAGCGAGAGCTGGACAATTGGTTGCAGGAAGCAGTTTGATTCAGTTTTATACAGGTGTTTAATTTGGTGTCATACCTGTGTTGAGTGTTGTATAAATACTTTCATAAGGCACTTCACAGGTGGTAATTTCATTCTAGTGAGATAATGGATTGTACAAACTGGGAGGTTGATATGCTAGGTCAGGAACCTGGAATGGGGTAATGGGTTGTGCAGGTAGTAAGTTTGATATATCATGGCCAGAAATGTGGAATGGCACTGCAGGAACATAATACTCATAATGAGTTAATTAATCTTAATTTGTTCCAACTCATGTCTTCAATAACAACTTGGATGTATAATGGTCTGAACAGAATCCTTCAATAACTGTGAGGTTTAAAAACTGCAGTGTCTGTAATTTTTGTTCAGATATTTTTGCCTGAAATTCACACAGTTGCTTTCAGTTCCATAAAGTAGAGTCTTTCATAAATTGTTAGTGAAAGTCATGAATACCATATTGATTTTGAGTTGGATTGTTACTAAAGTAGTGAAGCTGTTGCCTTTTTTTGCATGAACTAGCCCCTTTCAAATAAATGTATTGATACCAAATCTGTCTTGAAAACAGTCTGTGGAGGGGTGTTAGGTGTGGTGTGGTGGTGATTGTTTGATTGTACCTTCTTCTGCTTTATTCAGTTCTTGTTATCTAGAAGAGGATCGTCCTCGGTGTTATTGCCCGTATTGAGTAATATTAATAGAAAGTGTGGAATAAATAGAGATCTGAGTAGTTATAATGAACAGAATGACTTGAGTCCCTGTGCATGAAATAAAAAGGATTTAATGTTTCATAAACAATGGTAGAAAACATTACATTAGGAAGATACACTTCGTTTGAAATAAAATATTCACTGAATTTCAAACACAAATGTATTTATATAAATAGCCTATCTGTTTTAAAGATATAACCAGGTCATCATAGAAATGAGTGAATGATTGAAATCATTGCCTTGTACATTTTCATAACCTGTTTCTTTCCAGTTCACCCCAACTTCACTGCAGTTGTTATTCTCTGTCCTTTTTGCTTTTCTCTTTTTCTTCTCCCATACTCTGTTTTGTCTTGCCTCCTTTCGTCCCTCCAACTTTGTGTGGAACGGTCAACACGTGAGTACGTAGATACATATATACTACAGTAGGTCTTCAGTAGGTATTTGGTTTGTCTACAGTAAGTATTGAATGGGCTTAGATTCCCCATGTGCTTTAAGCTTTGACTTCTTCTGCAGCCCAAATTGTGTCTGTCGACCTTTCAGACATCTGGTCCCTCATACAAAATGATTGACAAGAGAGAATTTCTTCCAAATTCCTCTCGGAGTATATTAAATTTACTCTTGCAGGAGAAACAATGTGGACTAACTAGGTTTTTTTTATGTGTTTTACTTAAAATGAGGAGTTCTCATGTGGGAAACATGACCGTTATTTAGCATAGCCAATCAAGATTAAATATATTTACCACCTTTTATAACTATGCACCAAAATTTGTGGTCAGCCTGACTTCTCAATTGTCCAATAATGGGTTTGGAGAATTTCAGATCCAACATTTTCATACAGAAATTCAAAGTTAACCTTTCCCTAGAATTATCTGAGATAGTTAAATAAATGAAGGCTTAATTAAGAATCACTTCCTCTCCTGACACAGACCTTAGAAATCATTGCAGCATAGTGATTTAACAAGCACATGTCCCCATCTAACTAATTGCTCTTTGGTCCAAACTAATGTGCTATATATAGATCAACAGAAATTTGTACCCTCACACAGTCATGCCTTAAAAAGATTGTTTTGAAAAGAAATCATGTCTTGATCTACAAAAAAAGCCTGTGGTTCTTGCCAATATATTGATGTCTTTTTGTCCACCATTCTGTTCAATTAATTGCCCATTGAAATTAGATACAAAGACACATTGATCCCTTTCAAGCTCTTAAAACTCACCTTTTTTGATGCAAGAACAAACTTAAAGACCTAATAATGTTTCCTACCTTAAATATTTTCAGCATCTTTATATTTTCTACATTCATGGTGTTTTGTTTTTCTAGTCATATCATTATAGATGTTGTAAAGCGCTTAGAGCTTCTAAAGATTAGGTACTATACAAAGTCCTCATTATTATCATTATTATTATTATTATTATTATGTATGGATGTCCACAATAGACTTAAGTAATTAGGAAATTTGAAAATCCAGTGAAATTCATTTGTGAAAAGTATTTTCTTGTCTTAATACAGTAAAGGGATCAGTTCTAGCAATTTATTCATGGAAATTTAATTCCTTGTTGATTCTTTCCTAAAAAATGATGGACTCAGACCTTGTTTGAAATCATGCACGAAAAATCTGTGAAAATAGTTAATCAAAACAGAACTTAATACAAGATATATTGTTGTGAATGATGCATGTACCTGTGATACGTCACATGCAGTGACATTTGTTGCTAAATATAGCTACTATAATTGCGTTTTAAGACCAGGTGAAAAAGCATAATTGTGACCAGTCATCTTTTCCATGTTATTGTTTATGTACTAAATTGGTTCAACCAATCATAGATGAGCATTCCATTTACTGCAATGGTTAGAATGATGAGGCCTGTAGACTGTATAATTCTTAGAATAAAATTTTATGAATCTTTTGGGAATACATGTAGTATAATACACAAATTGCTTGAATTTCGGGAACACATGTAGTATAATACACAAATTGCTTGAATTTTGGGAATACATGTAGTATAATACACAAATCGCTTGAATTTTATCACCGGTACATATGCCCCAAATATTTTGAGAAATTCCAAGGAAATTGCCCCTGATTAAATTATCTGAATAACATTTTCATATTTGATAGATGTTTTGACATGGATTGAGAGAAGAATGTATGACTATTCCATATATTTTGCTGAACACATAAATTTACACTGTTTAGTTCATAGGAAGTAATACATGTAGGTAGAAAAGGGTTTAATATTAAAAATGGTTAATGCAAAATTCTACAAACTTTGCATATATATTCCAAATAATTCATCAAGAAATGTATGGGTTTTTTTCGTATAAGCATTACGTATTTATTAATATTTTTCTGATTCTGATGTGTAAATCGGTAACAAAGTTTAAAAAAAAAGATGGGAGAATATTTTTGATCTATTGCAATGTCAGTTCTACCAAAAATCTGGAACAACAATCTTCAACATATTGAAATGCACTATGCTGAATAGAGTTGCAGTGTTAAGAAGAGTCAAACTGGTTGTTTATGTTAATACTGTATGCACAATGCATTTTCTTTATTGGAAATATATATTATTACATTTTGTTTGGAATGTTATAATACTTGCATTAATAAAAACAGTGATACAAAAACAACTTTACATAATGTTGACAGGTACCCTTAAAATGATACACATTTTACACACATAACTATCTAAAAAGGACCCTTAAAATGATACACATTTATACACATAACTATTTAAAAAGGACCCTTAAAATGATACACATTTATACACATAACTATTTAAAAAGGACCCTCAAAATGATACACATTTATGCACATAACTATTTAAAAAGGACCCTTAAAATGATACACATTTATGCACATAACTATTTAAAAAGGACCCTTAAAATGATACACATTTACACACATAACTATTTAAAAAGGACCCTTAAAATGATACACATTTACACACATAAATATTTAAAAAGGACCCTTAAAATGATACACATTTATACACATAACTATTTAAAAAAAGCCCTTAAAATGATGCACATTTATACACATAACTATTTAAAAAGGACCCTTAAAATGATGCACATTTATACACATAACTATTTAAAAAGGACCCTTAAAATGATGCACATTTATACACAAAACTATTTAAAAAGGACCCTTAAAATGATGCACATTTATGCACATAACTATTTAAAAAGGACCCTTAAAATGATACACATTTACACATATAACTATTTAAAAAGGACCCTTAAAATGATACACATTTATACACATAACTATTTAAAAAGGACCCTTAAAATGATACACATTTACACACATAAATATTTAAAAAGGACCCTTAAAATGATACACATTTATACACATAACTATTTAAAAAAGACCCTTAAAATGATGCACATTTATACACATAACTATTTAAAAAGGACCCTTAAAATGATGCACATTTATACACATAACTATTTAAAAAGACCCTTAAAATGATGCACATTTATACACATAACTATTTAAAAAGGACCCTTAAAATGATGCACATTTATACACATAACTATTTAAAAAGGACCCTTAAAATGATGCACATTTATACACAAAACTATTTAAAAAGGACCCTTAAAATGATGCACATTTACACACATAACTATTTAAAAAGGACCCTTAAAATGATACACATTTACACACATAACTATTTAAAAAGGACTCTTAAAATGATACACATTTATACACATAACTATTTAAAAAGGACCCTTAAAATGATACACATTTATACACATAACTATTTAAAAAGGACTCTTAAAATGATACACATTTTACACATAACTATTTAAAAAGGACTCTTAAAATGATACACATTTACACACATAACTATTTAAACAGGACTCTTAAAATGATACACATTTATACACATAACTATTTAAAAAGGACTCTTAAAATGATACACATTTACACACATAACTATTTAAAAAGGACTCTTAAAATGATACACATTTATACACATAACTATTTAAAAAGGACTCTTAAAATGATACACATTTACACACATAACTATTTAAAAAGGACTCTTAAAATGATACACATTTACACACATAACTATTTAAAAAGGAAGCAAATGAGATATCCATGAATATTATTGGTTTCATCAGATTTGGGACATGTTTGTATGTTTTTGTATGCTTTATAATAAAACAGGTTACTAAAGTTACTATGTGTTACTGGATGCTTTTAGCTGAAAACAATATGGTCAGAGCTAGGCACAATGACAGCATCATCTATTAATTTTAGCACAAGGATCATTTCAGTACAAATGCCATGAGATGCTGAAGAATGTATATAAAGTCAAAACCAGTGTCATGCAGAATTTGTCTTATTGTAATGCTCCATTGAGTAGTTCACTGTCTGACTGCAGAATTTGTCTTATTGTAATGCTCCATTGAGTAGTTCACTGTCTGACTGCAGAATTTGTCTTATTGTAATGCTCCATTGAGTAGTTCACTGTCTGACTGCAGAATTTGTCTTATTGTAATGCTCCATTGAGTAGTTCACTGTCTGACTGCAGAATTTGTCTTATTGTAATGCTCCATTGAGTAGTTCACTGTCTGACTGCAGAATTTGTCTTATTGTAATGCTCCATTGAGTAGTTCACTGTCTGACTGCAGAATTTGTCTTATTGTAATGTTCCATTGAGTAGTTCACTGTCTGACTGCAGAATTTGTCTTATTGTATTGTTCCATTGAGTAGTTCACTGTCTGACTGCAGAATTTGTCTTATTGTAATGCACCATTGAGTAGTTCACTGTCTGACTGCAGAATTTGTCTTATTGCAATGTTCCATTGAGTAGTTCACTCAGGTTAACTGCAGAATTTGTCTTGTCTGGATTACTTCAGAATTTGTCTCATTATAACTCTCAAATATTTAGCTTAGATGCAGTTTTAAAAATTAAAATTAAATACAAAAATCTGTGATGCTAAATGATCATACTTCTCTAACTACCACTTATGTGGCCTAGATGTTAGAGCATCCACCTTGAATGCAGGATGTCATGTTTTTTGTATCCCTGGCTGAGTCATATCAAAGACTTATATAAATGGTACTAACAGCTGCATGGCTTGGCACTCAGCATTAAGAGGTTGGTGTGAGGACAGTGGTAAGACGTGTCAGGATAATGTGACTGGGTGGGACATCATGCTACATGTCTGTGTCATGATGCCACAGTGCTTAGACATCATTATAAATTGCCACACTGCAGACATCATAACGATATGACTGAAAAATTGTTAAAGCTACATTAAAAATCCTAATCTCTCTCTCAATGGAGCAAATCTAACATGATGGTTGATGTGAAAAACTGTTCAATTATTAAACCTTACAGCTAGAAAAAAATATGGATAATTTTTGTCACTGCTCGATGAAGTTAGCATTTTGAATTTTATATCAATCCCATTGCAACTTTGATGTACATCCTCATTAGCATTGATATCATTGTTGTGTTTGTATTGATTGATACAATAATATGACCAAGTATAACTTTAATAAAAGTTGCATAAAGTCTTTTCACTACTTTCCTCATTAGTCCCAGATTCATGTTCTACATGCCGATATGGAAAAATAGATACATGTATAAATGATTGAGATTCATCAGTCTTGTGGAATATCTGGAATTCTCTTAGGATGTGTCTGGGGATTCAGCTCACTGGATCTATGGATGGAGAGAGAAATGGCAAAGAGAAAAGAGAACCAGTGCTCTTGCGATTTCATTAATGATTTGACACTTGATGTTCTCTAGGCGGTAGTAAAAAAGAAAAAGGCAATTAAAATATTGAACTGAGATGCATGAGTCTTATGGAGTGTATGAAAATCCCTTAAAAGAATTACATAGATATTCTATTTTATAATGATAGAAAATGTATGGATAGAGAAAAAAGCTGACTTACAGAAATAAGTAAACTAATCTTGTATATGCTGTGTTTTCTTATGATATTTGTAAAAAAAATTATAATTGTCAATTTCCATTTTACTTTCAGGAATGAAATTATTCAGCTCTATTTTGACCACTTCTTTGTGTTTAGACTATTTTTATTAGGCTTGATAAAATGGGTCAAATTGCTAAATGTATCTTTGCTATTTATTTTCATATCAGTGTTACTCCCTTTCCACAAGCTTTGGATGTATAATCCCAAAGATTACACACACACACACACGCACGCACACACACACACACACACACACACACACACACACACACACACACACACACACACACACACACACACACATACACACACACTGCAATGGTGGAGAAGTGATAAGCAAGAGATGGGGGGTGGGTGTAACTAGAACTGTATTAAGTAACATATGTACTGGTATTTAGGATTTAATCCAATATGTCTGTTTTGTATGGTAGATATACTTGGAGCAGATTTTATACCATGGAGAATGTTGTTCCAACTGAAAACTGAAAGCTATCTTTGAATATCTTCATTTTTTGGCTTGGATACTTTGAAATTGTGGTTTTTGGGGTGCCATTTGATTCTAAATGCTAGAAAATATTGTTTAGGTAAATGGTTTTGATTTTGTATACATATTACTTATCACATTATTTGTCATTTTGGTCTTATGTTATTTTTTTGTGCTTTATAAGCTCTTTGTCAGCATGCAATCAGAACATCATTAGTTTAAGAATTAATTGGCATGCATTTTCCTGGAGTCTGCAGGATATATTACCCCAAATTACAGAACACAAGATGAGGTTGTGATGTAATTTTGTGAAAAGTAACTCTGTACTCTAATGAATTAAGGCGGCAGACTTTCTTTCCGAGCCAGATACAAATGTTTATTTTCTTTGACTTGTAATTTACATGATGAGACCACTGCAAGTTAATTTCCACAAATATGCCAAGAATTTTATCAAAACAAGTCATTTTCAGATCAATGTTATCAGAGAGAACATGCACAAAGCATCCAGTTGATGCAGGTCAGTGAAGTGGAGTACCTAAATCTGCAAACATGGAATCTTGCCAGTCAGAGCTGAAATAAATATCAAATCGTTTACTTTGAATATTTTTTGAATGGTAATGTATTGGGATAGAATTCAAATATGTGTTGATATTATTTATTTTGGTATTTATAAATCATATTCTCTCTGCCAAGCCACACTGACCTCTGCTTCTATATAAATAACATTTTTGGGGTCTTTATTTTTTTTGTTGTTTTGGCCTGGAAAATAGCGATTAATTGTTACTGTAATTTACCTTAGGAACTAAATCTTACACTTTTCTGGACTCCATGTTTTTAAAATTTGTAATAATTTTAAATAGAAAGAAATATGTGACACAGAATTTTGTTTGACAGATTTTTTAAGTTGTTGCTTAATTACCCCACAGATTAATAAAGGCATTGTAAATAGGCAGCAATTCAAACAGCTGACATGCTCCACAACTGGTGATCAGGTACAATAAACCCTGTATTAAAAGACCACTTTTATGTGATACCACCTGTCTTGAGAGGCCACATTCTCAATAAACAAATTTAATGATTATATAATGTTATGGCCTATTATGAGAGACCAAATGTCTTGAGAGACCATACTTTTATGTCAGAAGGGGTGGTCTTTTAAGACAGGTTCTACTATACATGTATAAGCAAATCAGACTAGTTACAAAGTAATGATAAAGGAAAAACAATCTTTCATCTTCAGGCAGTTGGCAGAATTAATGAATCACATTGTTATAAATAAAGCTGTCAAAAACTAAAATACAGAAGTTGTTGAAGACTCAAACTGGAGTAGTCATCTGTCAGGCAGTCAAGTTGCACTGATGCTCAATATCAGGAGGACTGACTGATGGTGTTTCTGATATGGCTGACTTTTTCCACAACTTGTGACCAAGACGTTTTCCAAACAAAAGCTGTTTTAAGAAAGAGTTCATGATAAACCATAAATGCAACATTAAGCTGATATGTGATTGCCCCTGGCTTCATTTATATTTACCGCAAGAAAGCATACACATGGAGACAAAGCAAGCATCCATGTCAATTCTGTTCTCACTAAAGTGGATTAACTGACAATCGTAACTACTCTTATTTCCTAATATGAAAACGGTCATATGTACAGCGTTCTTTTGCATACCAGGGCCCAGCAAGCAACATGGAATGTATTCCCCATTGAAATTAGACACAAAGACACAAGTGATCCCTTTCAAGAGTGCTCTTAAATCTCAACTTTTTCGACTGCAAGAACAAGCTTGAAGACCTAATAATGTTTCCTTCCTTAATATTTGCAGCATTTTTTTATGTTTTCTAATTTCATGGTGTTTTTTTTTTTTTGTATTCATATCATTATATATGTTGGAAAGCACTTACAGCTTCTAAAGATTAGGCACTGTACAAAGTCCTCATTATTATTATTATTATTATTTTTATTATTATTATTATTATTATTATTATTATTATTATTATTATTATTATTATTATTATTATTATCAGTTAATAGATCTACAGGATATTGGTTGTTATGGGTTTAATGCCATTTATCAGCACATATAGACTGTTCATATCAACCAGTATATTTGATGGAAAAACCACTGACCAGGGGAGGCTGCAGGCAAGTTTTCTCAGAAACCCATGTTGGCCAAGCTTGAGACTACAACAGAGGTGAGATGTTGTTGATCTGTAAAGGCAAGCACCCTAGACCAGAGACTCTTTCATGCTGTGGCCCAATCTGCAGGACGAAAAATTACCTTTTCTGTTGATTGACAGTTGATTTATAATGCACTCATCTGACTTTATTTGTCACATGATTCCTGTATATATTCTAAATTAAAACTGTATATACTCTGTATTTAAACTGTTATAAAATCTATATTAAAACTTTATCTACTCTGTATTTAAACTGTATATACTCTTTATTAAAACTGTATATACTCTGTATTTAAACTGTGTATAATCTATATTAAAACTGTATATATTCTAAATTAAAACTGTATATACTCTTTATTAAAACTGTAGATACTCTTTATTATTACTGTATATACTCTATATTAAAACAATATATTCTATCCACTTTTTATGTGATGGTTCGATTATCACTAACTAGGAGATGATGTTATTGCCAAAATTGAGTAATCAATAACATCAAATTTGAAATTAATGGATGGATTAACATAGATTTGAGCAGAGATGTAGAATAAAACAACAAGAGTAACATATGTAAAATGTAACAATTTAATCAATTACAAAAACAAATTGAAATAAAACCTGACATTGGAATGATGCACTTTCTCTTGGAATTTGAATATAAAATTCAAAAGAAATGCAATTAGTTGTTATGTTATACTGATTAAACAATTTTCATCATATAATTGAGTGACTGGTAGCAATTGCTCAGTATAACCTGGTTGCTTCTGGTCCTCTCAAATTTGATGTCAGTGACAGGTCAGAGTTGCTGTATTCCTTTTCTTTGGTTCTCTATCTCTCTGGCCTCTTCTGATCATCAAGCTGTCTTTTCCTCTGTGTGGTACACATATTTGGATATTTTTTCCTGAGCTTCCTGACTTGCTTCCTTTTCCATGTCCTCGATTTTCCAGACACTCGTCCCTTGGACATTTAAATAAGAAAAATACTTTTTACTAACCTCAGAGTCAAGATTATCCCCTTTCATAGAAAAACATGGATTGACTAATTTTGTGAGGAAGATTACTTAAAACAATGAATTTTGTCTGAGAAACACCCCCACCCCCCATTTAGCTTTGATCTAACCGACACAAATTTTAAAGGCCCATCAAAGCTAGAATAATTCTCACTAATTTGAAATAAGTGTCCTGAAAAGAATTTTTCAAAATAGTTATTAATAAAGATTAATAAAGGATAATTATAATAAAAATATTTATTAATAACTATTCTGGAAAATTCTTTTCAGGACACTTATTTCAAATTGACCCAATGTTAACATCTCCAGTTTTATAATTCTGTTATCCTTCACAGGTAGCAATTTATTGCAAGCCTAGCACATATGTCAGAGTTGATTTTATGTGTCGTGCTGACCACACAAAATGTGCTGTGAGAGGTCAACAACATTTTTTGCATCCTAGCAATCCTGGTGGATTATGATTTTTCCATTCTTGTCTGAACTGTTTTACATGGTCCAGATTCATGTCATTACTACCTGTATCTTTGAGTGAGTTTAGTAGCAAGTCAAGTACTAAGGCAACATGCCGCAGACATGTAGCATGATATCCCACCCTGGAATCACATTATCCTGACCCAAGTCAACCAGTCAGCTGTTAGTACCATTTTTATTAGTCTTTGATATGATTCAGAAGGGGAAGAATAAAACCATGACCTCTCACATCAAACGCAGACACTCTAACCACAAGCAACGTTCCCTCTAAGCTGCACGCACTCGCAGCTGCTCAGGCATCCCCACGCAGCTGAATTGTCAATCCAATATTAAATTTTGTTCAATCCAATGTTAAATTTTGCTCGTCTTCGTAATGCTTGTGTAATGCAGCGAGCACTGCGCGCACATTTACC
This sequence comes from Unio delphinus, assembly GCA_029339505.1. Classification (NCBI taxonomy): domain Eukaryota; kingdom Metazoa; phylum Mollusca; class Bivalvia; order Unionida; family Unionidae; genus Unio; species Unio delphinus. The sequence continues at coordinate 2,710,125 of JAQISU010000254.1, read as the reverse complement.
ATTTGCTTAGAGGGAACGTTGACCACAAGGCCGCCTGAGTGGTGTGATTGTGACTTTGAATGTTCTACATGTAATAGATGTGACACATTCTGGAGACAACAGTCTTGTATATTTAATTATTTGAGTACTGGGTGTCACTGGAAGCAACATAGACATTGATATGCCGTTGTATTATGCGCCAGAAGATCAGGATCTACATGATTTTGTTGATTACTCCTAGCAAACTGTATAGACCCCAGTCTGTTGTTACATAATACACTAGCTAATCTGGATTTTTGCAAGTTTTACAATTTGGTCAGAACTGTGTGGAGTGTATATGGTATGTTAACGTTAGGTTTATTACTGAGATTTACTTGCAATTCACATGCTGAGATGGTAAAATGAATTTTTGCATCAACAAAACCACTCTTCATGCATAAAAATGTATGCACAGCGTATTTGGATGAGGTGTACAGATGTATCCGAGCCCATGTATCAGTATCGAACTTCCCATTGAATGGCAAGTTGTTACACTTATCCTTGGGGGGGGGGGGATGGCCACACCCAAAACAAATGACATTTTATTTCACATCGTCGGTGTACTACATATGTATAATGGCTGAAAACATGCTGCATTCTCCCGTTTGACGGAAGAGACATATTGTCTAAATATAGAAATAAGATATGCTCAGTCTTGTTCTAATGGATTTTTTTTTTCACCGAGAGGGACGAAAATAATGATGCACACAGCAGGGATAGTCAATATGTCTGCGTTATACTATCTGATATGTATCTACATTTGCATATCAATCAAAATATGGTTAGGTATGTCTGCAATTCATTTTGTTACATGCAAAAAGAATTGTACTTGATATATTTCTTCCAAATGACTTATTAAGCGAAAAGATTCACTGGAGTGGTTTTTTTCTCAAGAGAACTTTGAAGGCTGCTCTCCTGAGTTGTACATGTATATTAACTGTTATTCATTAACTGGTTAGGAATGCATTTTGCCCTGGAAATGAAAAGCAATTAGTAAAGTTGACTAATGGATATGCGCCTTTGCTAGATAAATCTTAAATAACATCTGAAGTGATTTCAAGGCGGCTTTTCATTTTGTTGTAAGAGTGATTATAAAGATGTATTCAAATTTATACTCTATATTGATCAGAGATTAGGATTTTAATGCAGATTACTTATTTCAGTTGAAAATAACATATACCTATAAAGGAAATATAAGTCATACACTTACTACTCTTACAAGTAGTGATTGATGGGTACCGATCCTGGACCAGACCAGGTTATCAGACCAGGTTATCAGGCCAGGTTATCAGACCAGGTTATCAGATAAAAATTTGATCTTGTGCAGTCAGGTCTCTCTCTCTCAACCAAACACCCACCCTAGCTACCCCCCCATCCCACCTGTTTTTTTCTCGGTATCAGTACGTCAAGTCATTTGCTGGTCAGAATGAATAATGGTTCACAAACACAAGATTGCTTCTCTATTTTAATAAGGGCCCTTTCAAAGTTGGGCCATTTTTGCAACATACACTAAACGTGGACATGTTCATAATAAATGATGAAACATGTCATCAAATGACAATTTCAGATTTAATATTTGCCAAAAGTATTTTTATGTGTGTTTTAGTTGTCATTTTTATAGTCTATGATGTTGTTCAAAATCTGCAATTTCTTTAATGTTAAAGCATTATAATTGTCTTCAGTTGAAATTCAGGTTTCCATAGTTACAATGTTTAGCCTTAGTATCACAAAACCTTGAATATAGTTTTGTGCCATACAATGTTGAATCAAAGCAAAACAAGCCTTCCTGCTTTTCATTCTATCTCTCCATCCACATCTTGAAGCATCATGTCATTTAGTATGCACATGTATCACATCTTAAAGCATCATGTGATTTAGTATGCACAAGTCTCACATCTTAAAGCATCATGTCATTTAGTATGCACATCTCACATCTTGAAGCATAATGTCATTTAGTATGCACATGTCTCACATCTTGAAACATCATGTCATTTAGTATGCACATGTCTCACATCTTAAAACATCATGTAATTTAGTATGCACATCCAACATCTTGAAGCATCATGTCATTTAGTATGCACATGTCTCACATCTTGAAACATCATGTCATTTAGTATGCACATGTATCACATCTTGGAACATCATGTAATTTAGTATGCACATCTAACATCTTGAAGCATCATGTCATTTAGTATGCACATGTCTCACATCTTAAAACATCATGTAATTTAGTATGCACATCTAACATCTTGAAGCATCATGTCATTTAGTATGCACATGTCTCACATCTTGAAACATCATGTAATTTAGTATGCACATGTATCACATCTTGGAACATCATGTAATTTAGTATGCACATCTAACATCTTGAAGCATCATGTCATTTAGTATGCACATGTCTCACATCTTGAAACATCATGTCATTTAGTATGCACATGTCTCACATCTTGGAACATCATGTAATTTAGTATGCACATCTAACATCTTGAAGCATCATGTCATTTAGTATGCACATGTCTCACATCTTGAAACATCATGTAATTTAGTATGCACATGTATCACATCTTGAAGCATCATGTCATTTAGTATGCACGTCTCACATCTTGAAGCATCATGTCATTTAGTATGCACATGTCTCACAGTGATATTCTTTTATATGAGTCTTGTAATTGTTTGGTCTCGCCTGCAAATTATGTCACAGGCCTTATTTCTTTTTGCAATGATTATGTTAATATACTGCATTTAATGCAGTTTATCTGACACCATTGCATGTGCATAAAATTTGATTTGTTCAGCTTGAAGGGAACTAATCAGAAAGAAAAGAAGGTCACTGACCTATTTTTTTTAGTTCTCAAGCAATTAAACTCATCGGGATAAAAGTAGTTCATTTACCAGATTTTTTGTATTCTCGAGTGATTAAATTAAATTTTTGCATTTAGTGCAGTTTATGTAACACCTATGTATGTACATGAAATTTGACAAGTAGGTTATTTTGTGCTGTGGCATGTTAGGTGTAACCTTTCTCAAGGACAATACATTTTAGCCATGATTATATATATATATATATATGTGTGTGTGTGTGTATATATATATATATATATATATATATATATATATATATATATATATATATATATATATATATATATATATGTGTGTGTGTGTGTGTGTATATATATATATATATATATATATATATATGTGTGTGTGTGTATATATATATATATATATATATATATATATATATATATATATATATAATAATAATAATAATAATAATGATAATAATGAGGACTTTGTATAGTGCCTAATCTTTAGAAGCTCTAAGCACTTTAAACATATATAATGATATAATTACAAACCAAAACCCACCATGAAATTAGAAAACATAAAAACATGCTGAAAATATTTAATGTAGGAAACATTTCTAGGTTTTTAAGTTTATTCATGCAGTAAAAAAAGAGGTGAGTTTTAAGAGTCACTCTTGAAAGGGATCACTGTTTCTTTGTGTCTAATTTCAATGGGCAATTCATTCCATGTTGCTTTGACCTAATATGTAAAATGAACATTGTCCATATGACTTAGTTTTCATAGTGGGAATAATGGGTATACAATAGTCAGAAGATGAGCGTAAGTATCTATCTAGTGTGTACACATGGGTGAGGCCGGATAGGTATGATGGACTGGAGTCCATCAGTGAAACGTAGCACAGAAAGCAAATTTTATGTTTGCTTCTGGATCAAATGGATAGCCAGTGTAGGGTACAGAGCAGCGGGGAGGTGTGTTCTGATCGTGATACTCTAAGGATGATCCTGAGCAGCTGTGTTTTGAACTTTTTGAAGTTTTTGGAGTAGATATTGAGATGAACCAGACAGAATTGGGTTACAGTAGTCCAGTATTGAAACTACTAATGAACACACAAGCACTTTATCGGTAGTGGCATCAACTGAAAGGTATTTTGTGAATGGTGCTGATATGTCTCAGCTCAAGATATGCAGCCTTGCATATGTTTATGGCATGTTGGTCCAGTGTGAGAGTACTGTCCAGAATAACACCTAGGTTTCATACTGTGTGAATTTAATGTTGGTGTTGCTGATATGACATGACTTTGGTGTACTCTTTATCATGATTGTACGTTCTTAATCAATAGATACATGTTCAAATGCTGCTAATGATTGCCACTGAAATTATGTATCATAACTGTATAGTGACAATGAGTCAATTCAGATTGTGTTGTCAAGCTTTACTCTAATGGTTTGTACCTTTTGTCACCTAAGAAATTTGCAAACAGGTCCGGAAGGTCTTCTGGAGAGAAGGTAGTTGGAAGTGGTGTACATTTGTTACTTGACATTAGCTTGTCAGTAATCACGACAAGCTCTTTGCAGCTGGTACTTTCCATGATTTTAGTACTGTAGTGGGATAATTTCGCTTCATGGACAATGTTTGTGACGTTCTTCTTTAAGTGACTTCATATATTTGCTTATGAATAGTGAGTCTGGTGGAAAGCTGATGCCTCTCTGCTATATGGCAGTCTCTTTTAGCAGTGCATAGCTGGTCTCTTAACACTGCTATACCATGGAGAATACTTTTGAATGGATACTCAACACTTTGTGGCTGTGGCATGTTTTTCAAGCAGTGAACTCAGGCACTTATCGAGTTATTCTGCTGTAGGAGGTAAGCAAGTTCTTAGGTTTGCTTGGATGTCATGGATTAGTTTGGTTCTATTTATCATACGGAGGTTTATTTTAGTAGTAAATAAAGGTGGAGGGTCATGGACTGATATGTCCAGATGGCATACAATACAGAGGTGATCTGATGCAATTTCATGGGATACAAGGGTGTACCGTAGAATATTATCATTAGGTCTATAAAGAATATAATCAAAAATGTGACCATGTTTATGGGTTGGTTGATTATCTGTTTGTTTAAAGTTGAAAACATGAATGGAATCTAGGAGTTTATGGGTTTCCAGAACAGACTCGAAGTGAAAGTTGAAATCTCCAAGAATAATCAGGTTGCCACCTATTCAATTTCAATACTCCAGGAGGTTTGGAAACTGCTCCTTAAAGAGGAAGAGGGTGGTAGAGACAGAAAAAAAAATGGACTGACCTTTGTTCCATTGTGAGTGTTGATTGGACTAGTTCAAATGATGTTTGGCAGAAGGCCCTGATGGGTCCTGTAGAGCGAATAGGCTGAGTTTTAAAACAGCATAAATAGGATAATAACAGTCTGAAAACAAGAAAGATTCCAAAGTTAACTTTTGGCCATTTTACAACCATTTTGACCTCATATTTGATTATCTTGCTAAAAATAACTTATGTAAATGTTTCACTGAATAAAATGCTTTCTCGTATATAAATATATTTTTTTATTTGGTAAAGTTTCCATGTTTCAATGAATAAAATGCTTTCTCATGTATAAATATATTTTTATATTTGGTAAAGTTTCCATTTGTCCTTACTTTGCTGCACTCCTTAATGGAAAATTGTTGGTTTTTTTGTTTTACTATTTGCCTGGTGCAGTTTTAAAAAATCGGAGAACTTCTACTCTATGATTTGAAATAAAATTCTGGCATGTTTGGTCTTAAAATACTTGTCGTTACTTTTATTTATGTATCAATTCTACAAGAAAAGATAAATAACAATTTAATTACTCAGTTCATCATAATAACCCCAAGGTCAGCATATCATTGACATCGGTGCATTGATGTCAACCATTTACTAGGGGCTTTGCCATGAACCAAGACCGCTACTGCAGTCTAATGCTGTTTAATGTTAAGTTGTAATACGGTATGAACATCGTTGACATGAATCAATATACCTGATTATTGGATTTTTTTATCCTGTTTTCTTTGAGCTCAGATTTAATTAAGTTGGTACCTGAAAAGAGTAAAACTGAATTCCTATAGTATTCATATGTTGAACTAAGTTATAGCAATGGAGGTTATGTTTTTGAACTCAAAGTACTTGTGCTATTAAAGACTCGGTTAGTACTGTACTTAATATCAAGGGATTGAAGTAGACCTGAAATTGGGTACGAAATAATCATGATTTGTCTGACAAAATCTTGGGACACATGGAATGAAAAAGTTATGACAGTCAAGGGCTTCAAATCTATTATGGAGAATGACAAATTGCTGTCAGATAGCTTAATTCTCTGCCAATATGTGGCTGGTGTCATGTGCGTTTAATTAATTAGAACTTTTGTGTTTATTTACAAGCTTGATGTTGATATGGTAATGATGCATTTAAATCAATTTCAATTTCTCTTGGATGACAGTCACTTACATCAGTTGGAATATAGTTTTGACTGGTTTTCATTTGTTTTGACAGGCTGACTGGTTTTCAATACCAATAGAAGAATGCAACAAAAGATTGCTCACAAACAGATTGCACACAGCTAAAATCTATGCAATAAGCACCACATCAAAAGGAGTGATGTGCATCCCACTGGCACATTAAAAGAGTGTATTTGTAGCCTACTGGCATATTAAAGAATGTGATTTGTAGCCCACTGGAATATTAAAGGAGTGTCTTTTGTAGCCTATGGGCATATTAAGGTGTGTGATTTGTAGCCCACTGGCACATTAAAGGAGTGGGATTTGTAGCCCACTGGCATGTTAAAGGACTGTGCTTTGTTGCCCACTGGCATATTAATGGAGTATAATTTGTTGCCCACTGGAACATTAAAGGACTGTGCTTTGTTGCCCACTGGCATATTAATGGAGTATGATTTGTTGCCCACTGGCATGTTTAAAGGACTGTGCTTTGTTACCCACTGGCATATTAATGGAGTATGATTTGTTGCCCACTGGAACATTAAAGGAGTGTACTCTGCTTCCCACAGTGACAGTATATTATTACCTAAGTTTCTGTATGTCTGGACATCTCTGAGAATTAGATGAAACAGAATATTTGGGATTCCATTTGTCATTGTTGGCTTTTATTTTGCACACACTAATGATCTTTTAAATTAAATTTGCAAATCAGGTTTTGTGAAGGTGTAATGTCATTTATGTATCTCATTTCCTTTGTTACGAAAGTGATATCATTATCCTTATCAATTTCTTGGACACCAGAAATCTAGCCATTGGTCACCACCATGTTTATTTGCCATCTTGGTGCGACATTATTTATGGATTGAAGCAGACAAAGGACATACGACCAATCTAAATTTTATGTTAAATGGTTTGAAGCATACGAGGGATAGAAAGCCAGTTTATAGTTTTGATCTTACATAGATTGAAGCATATGAAGGATTGGAAACCAGTCAAAATGTTATGTTAATGGATTGAAGTATATGTGGGATAGAAAACCAGTCAAAATTTTGTGTTAAGTGGATTGAAGCATTTAAGGGATAGAAAACCAGTCTAAATTTTGTATTAAGTGGATTGAAGCTTACAAAGAATAGAAAACCAGTCTAAATTTTCTTACATGGATATGTGGAAGCTACTTTTGAAGCATAAAAGCAAGCTTGCCTTCAAATTAAAGGCAAAATAGTGAGTATTCTTTGCTTTCTACTTTTGGGCTATTTTATGCTAATTTTTATTTACCACATCATTTGCTTATTAAATTTTTTTAAAGCATTATACATATCATGCTACACTCAAACATTTAGGCCAAGGAAGTTGTGATTCTTCCAGAAATGTACCTATGCAGGTTGGCTGTTTCAATGTGTCCTTGAGAAATGCATGTAGCTTCCATTTTTCAAGATCTTACAGTCAAGAATCCCTGCTTCAAAGACGTGTTTCTGGTCTTAGACTCTCAGTTTTGAAAGTATTTGTGGTGGTGTTATCATTGTTCTAATCTACTCAGAGTATTGTAGACAACAAAATGAAAGATTTGAGAATTTATACTTTAAGTTGTAAAGTATTTGTCAAAGTGAACAGGTTCCAACATAGTATGCAATGGGATCAGGTCTATTAGAAATGAATCTTATAGCTTGTCCATTTAAGGCCCAAAATGCACAGAAAATGTTTCTCCTAACCTTACTGACTTTTGTTTTTTGTTTTTTAAATAATGACTAAAACTGTAAAATTATATCCATATAAAAAGCAGACTAAGTAGTTTTGGAACTTAAAAATAATTTTTAAAAATCCTTAAAGAGAAAAGAAATATTGAAACAAATATTAAAAAACCCAGCAAGAAAGGTAAAAAAAAATGTTTGTCAAAATGTTTGGAAATTTATTTATCACATCCAAGAAAATCCAGTACAGTCTAAACATTTTAGTGGAAGAAATTGAAGTTCCAATCTTAAGACTCCTGGTAACTCGTTTATAAATAGAATAACAGTGGTCCAAGGATAAAGCCCTGTGATACTCTACAATTACGGTAATATTTTTACTTTGAGAAAGTTGATCATTTAAAGATACTTTTTGCACTCTGTCAGTTAAGTAAGAAGTAAACCAGTTTAGTGAGTTTTCACTGCATTGATAGATTTCTAGATTTTCAATCAAAGTTTCATGGTCTACAAGGTCAAAAACTTTACGAAAATCAACCATAATAGTATCTACGATTTCTCCTTTATCTAAAGCTTTCATATGAAAATTAGTTCCGTTTCTAGAAGGTTTCACATTAAATTTGCATGTGCTTTGCTCTTAAACCCACAATACCAGCTCTTTACCAGAAAATTGGGGAAAGCAAAAATAATTGCTGAAAACTGCATTATCTTTTTCAGGTAATACCTATTCAGAACTCGGTCTTTTTTATGTGCCTTATCTATGCATCCATATCTTTCATTTAGCCAAATTTGAACCAGCAATTATAGGGCTAAGTTAATAATGCATGGATTCACAAGAAATGTTGCAGTGTATGGATACAGTGTTAACATTTGTAAAAGTGGAAGGCTTTTTAGTTCATGTATGCAGCTAGTGTATATTTGTGTATCATAATAAATTATGTTGTCTTAAAAGTGGCTGTCTTTAATGAGATCAAACACAGGACATTTCATTACAAGACTTAAGACTACAACCACACCCAGACTAATGCCACACCCAGTCTACAGACACACCCAGACTAATGCCACACCCAGTCTACAGACACACCCAGTCAACATCCACATCCAGGCTAATACCACACAGTCAAAAGCCACACCCATTTACAAGCATGATACTGTCAATGTTTGATTAAACTGTATCCAGGTATGTAGGTACAGAGAGGCATGATGATTACTGCCCACAACCCTCTGTGCCATTTCCTTTTTCTGGTCTTTAAATTTGCATAAACTCTTGTTCAGTTTGTAAGTTTGATACCATTTGTATTTCTCAAAATGTTTTTATTCCTGCTCTTTTGTACTACCATTGCACAGTTTCAGAGAGGCTGCCAGTGTGAGTAAGTGTGATGCTAAATTGTAAGAATGTAAGCACTTGAAAAGCAATGATGCATGAGAATAATTCAAACAGCTGGAAGCCACACATATAAAAATGCATTCTGGCAGAATAATATTAAGATGAAATCAATGAATAATAATCAAATATTTAAAAGCAAAAATAAACAAATATTTAAAAGTAAGGTTAAACAAATATTAAAAGGTTGGGATACTCATTTTATCAAAGCATATACAGATGTGGGTAAATTAAAGGTTGCTTGGAAATATGTTGTCTATTTATAACAGAAAACGCTTGATGTCCTTTCTTTCTAATTTGTGCATATGCAGACTTTATTTAATTTCCCAAAATCGAGATAGTAAATTATACTCAGTAAATTATACTCAGCTTAGCTAGGCAGAAAATTGACCAAGTGGAAATGTGCAAAATGAATGCTGAATGAAGATAATGAAGGTTGTCCTGTATCTTCTTGTAAGTTGCAGGACAATAATTCCAAAACACTTATCAGATGCTTTCTGACATGAATCAATAAAGAAGAAACCAAAATTTGAAGAAAAGTTCCAGTACAAATTCTTACAACACAACATAAGACCAAGGTTGGAGAAAGGTCATGTAATATCAGAAAAATAACCTTTCTGCAATGGAAATAGGCTGTCTTGTCACCAGGAACAAAAGGCAAATATACTCAAAAATAGGGGTCCCGAGTGGTCTGAAATTCTCACCATTACAGATCACTGCCATCTCACCTTTGTGTGGGTTTGAGTCTTGGGCTCAGCCAATATAGGTATGTGAGAAAGCTTACCGGTAGCTTCTTGTGAGTTGGTGGTTCTTTCCTGGGTTTTCCCAGGCTCTTCCTCCACAATTAATACTGGCCACCATAAATAGCCTATCTTGCACTGAAAAATGGCATTAAACCCTAAAACAATACTCAGATCTGATTTCCAAGCCACTACCTCTGATGTTAAAAAAAAGTCCAAAGTATTTGCATGATCTGTTTCGTTATAAGTCAAAGAAACCATACCAAAGGCCTAAAATGAGAACATTAGTTTAAACCAGAGAAACCATATCTATCAAGAGCCTAAAATGAGAACATTATTTTAAACCAGAGAAACCAAATCTAGCAAGAGCTAAAAATGAGAACATTATTTTAAACCAGAGAAACCATATCTATCACGAGCCTAAAATGAGAACATTATTTTAAACCAGAGAAACCATATCTATCAAGAGCCTAAAATGAGAACATTATTTTAAACCAGAGAAACCAAATCTAGCAAGAGCCTAAAATGAGAACATTATTTTAAACCAGAGAAACCATATCTATCAAGAGCCTAAAATGAGAACAATATTTTGAACCAGAGAAACCATATCTATCAAGGGCCTAAAATGAGAACATTATTTTAAACCAGAGAAACCATATCTAGCAAGAGCCTAAAATGAGAACATTATTTTAAACCAGAGAAACCATATCTATCAAGGGCCTAAAATGAGAACATTATTTTAAACCAGAGAAACCATATCTATCAAGAGCCTAAAATGAGAACATTATTTTAAACCAGAGAAACCATATCTAGCAAGAGCCTAAAATGAGAACATTATTTTAAACCAGAGAAACCATATCTATCAAGGGCCTAAAATGAGAACATTATTTTAAACCAGAGAAACCATATCTATCAAGAGCCTAAAATGAGAACATTATTTTAAACCAGAGAAACCAAATCTAGCAAGAGCCTAAAATGAGAACAATATTTTAAACCAGAGAGGCCGTATCTATCAAGAGCCTAAAATGAGAACAATATTTTAAACCAGAGAGGCCGTATCTATCAAGGGCCTAAAATGAGAACAATATTTTAAACCAGAGAAACCATATCTAGCAAGGGCCTAAAATGAGAACAATATTTTGAACCAGAGAAACCATATCTAGCAAGGGCCTAAAATGAGAACATTATTTTGAACCAGAGAAACCATATCAACGGCCTAAATTTAGAACATTTACAAATCATCAGTGCAGAAACTCCATCACCAAAAGCAACAATTTTTTTTAGCTTACTCTGGTGCTATTATTGGGAATTAACTCCTACAAAATATTATATCTGAAATGAATATAAATATTTTGAAAACAATACCAATACCATTGTCTTGAAAAGAAGTGTTTTTAATTGTAAATATTTTAAAAACATTTTACAGTTTATTCTGTTAATGCATGTGATATACTGTGTGATGCATAAGCTATTTAAGAATGTCTTTCAGACAGTTTGTATTTTGGAAAACTTGTTCATCTTGAGGGTTGAAGTTGAAAATAGTTTATTATCAATAGCAAGATTAACATCCCAAAATAAAGCACTATTTATATTGTTGTTATTATTATTATTATTATTATTATTATTATTATTATTACATGTATTATTATTATTGTTATTATTATTATTATTATTATTATTATTATTATTATTATTATTACATGTATTATTGTTGTTGTTGTTGTTGTTGTTGTTGTTGTTGTTGTCACTCACAGTGTGCAGTGCAGAATAGACTTTTAGAAGGAGCCTATACGGTACAGCTAGCATTTTGGTTTCCCAAATATTGACATAAAGAAATGTGTGCAGATTAAAAACATTCTTTTGTTTATTTTTTCAGCCAGATAAAAAGAACATTCATTTTTTGGTCCTGAACCATCATACTTTAGTAAATACTGTGAGCTTGGGATGGGTGTGTTTTATTCCAGTTTTTTTTCTTTCTTTTCTTCTAAATGTAGGTAGCACTCGACCATCTGGGTAATAACCTTTTTGGGTGCAATTAGTATTATACTTGACTCTGAACTAGTCACAATGGTCTAGTTGGTAGAGCATTGGAATCGTATTTCAAGGGTCTGAGGTTAAATACCCTCCCAGGCCAGCCCAGGTCAGCTGCTTTGGTTTGGCCTTGAGAAAGGCAATGCACTCACAGCAAAATATAACCAATAATGTATTACATGTGTTATAAAAACCAACAAGCATCAATCTTTATAGATTCAGCATAAAGTCAAAACTGGAATTGACTTTTAAAGCCTTAACAACTCTTAAGAAAAGAGATATGTTAGTACTGTTTGAGATTTTTGGATTATTATAAATTTTGGAGGGGATATCAGGCATCTGGAGAGAATGTAAACTGTTAAGTTACTCGTGATGCAGTGTATGAAATAATCAAATGTATATCAAGCAGCAAGAAATGAATAGAAATGTTGATGTTTGTTTACCATAGGACAGTTGGACTTTGTCAAGTTAATGAAAAGCACCCATGAGTTACAGTTTTTAAATTGTTTTACGTAGATTTGTGACGCTCTGGTGGCCAAGTGGTTAGAGCATACACCACAGATGTCTGATGCCATGGAGTTGAACCCTGGCTGAATGATACCAATGACTTAAAAAAATAGAGCTAATAGATGCCTTACTCAGCATAAAGACGATAGTGTTCCTGGACTGATTGGCTTATTGTTAGGACTGGTCGGTCTGGTGTAAGGATAATGTGACTGGGTGGGACATCTTGCTACATGTGTACGGCATGATGCCCCAGTGCTAGACATCACTATAAACTGCCACATTGCAGGCATCACAGCAATATGACTCAAATTGTTAAAGCTACATTAAAATCCAAATCTCACACACACACACACACACACACACACACACACACACACGCACGCACGCACGCGCACACACACACACACACACACACACACACTTTTTGTTGTCTCGTTTACATCTTGCTATCTAACTGAATTATTTGGATAACTGCTTTTTTTTTAAAAAATATATTAGCATAAACTTTTATTTGTATGAGGATGTATCAATTATTTACTGCTTAAATAATTTTGGTTTTCATTTACATGACATTTTATGCATTTTTAGTGCAAATAACATATAATTGGAAGTGTGACAAACTATCAGAGAAGTGTGACAAACAATCAGGCATTTGGCCCAAAGGCATGATTGGCATTGATCTAAATATCAAAATTCACAAACAAAATAATTTTTTCTTCTAACTTTGTTGATTTCAGGTAAAGTCTTCTTGATAATTGGTTTGGTTTGATGCTTATTGGCACAACAACACAAGTAGGTTATCTAGTACCAAGTAAAGTGCCTTGCCCAAAGTCACACCATGGTAACTGACCCAGACTACAGTCACACCATGGTAACTGACCCAGGCTACAGTCACACCATGGTAACTGACCCAGACTACAGTCACATCATGGTAACTGACCCAGGCTACAGTCACACCATGGTAACTGACACAGGCTACAGTCACACCATGGTAACTGATACAGGCTGCAGTCACACCATGGTAACTGACCCAGGCTGCAGTTACACCATGGTAACTGACCCAGGCTACAGTCACACCATGGTAACTGACCCAGGCTATAGTCACACCATGGTAACTGACCCAGGCTGCAGTCACTGATCCAGGCTGCAGTCACACCATGGTAACTGACCAAGGCTGCATTAATACCATGGTAAGTGACCCAGGCTGTAGTCACACCATGGTAACTGACCTAGGCTGCAGTAACACATGGTAACTGACTTAGGCTGCAGTAACACTATGGTAATTGACCCAGGCTGCAGTCACACCATCATAACTGACCCAGGCTGCAGATCTGATGGTAGGACTGATTAAAATCCGCACCTTTTTGGTCATGAGTCTGGCATTCTAACCACTAAGCCACTGTTACTCCCAATTGAGTTTAATTATCATGGAATAGTAAAGAAAGGAATTAATCAAAAGCTCTGGTATTTAAGTATGTGATATGAAAAAAGCTTAATTGTGGGAATTGAAATGTAAAATCTCAATATTTGTGGCAGATAATCCATATTGCTAACATTAAGTAAAATTTCTAAATATCCTGGAAGAAATTAATATGAATTACATTGTGGTAGACATTAGTTTTTTGTTAACATCAGGTTAAGGTATATCAAGAATGCAACATAGCAAAAGGCCCTCCCAGAATTTGCCAGCCCCCAGATCATGTTGACATTGTCTCCTGGATGCTGATACCCTTTGTTTTGTTTATATTTACAGCCATTGTCTTATATCAACTCAACCTCACCCTGTCTGATAATGCCACTCCCTGAGTCATGATGCAGGCAACGAAACCAACATTCATTCAGCTGCAGAAAAGACAAACATTTGTTCAAAGTAAACTTTGATCCTCTCCAAGTGACATTAAAGGGAGATAATTTTTCATCATGTGGTTACCCAGTTAACAACAGAACTACAGAGTGTTTTTATTGTTGAATCGGATGGTTAGGTAGAGACGTAACAGAGAGATAGATGGACAGGTGAACAGATTCAATATCTCTGTTCTCCACATCAAATTGTGGATAATTTGCATTCTTTACAAATTGAATAAATTTGGGAGGGATATATGGAGTACTGAAGGTTCCATGTGATGCACATGCTTGTTTTACAAGTTTTGGTGGGGCCCCAAGTAGCTGAGTGGTCTTAAGTGCTCTTCGATCCCTGCCATCACACCTCTGCATGGGTTTGAGTCTCAGATTCAGCCAGTGTGGGTATGTGATAAAGCTTGCCAGTAGCTTCTTGTGGGTCTTTGTTTTTTTCTGGGGGTTTTCCCAGGTTCTTCCTCCACTATAAATACTCGCCGCCATGTATAGCATATCGTGTGCTGAAAAAATGGCATTAAACCATACAACTATAACAACAACAAGTTTTGGTATATTGTTGTTCCAATACATAGAGATCTTTTCCATGCTTACCTCATTTTCGCAATGAAAGCCTGCTATTGATTTAACCGATTGCCTGGCTTTTACAGGGTTCATGTTAATTTATTGTTTTGATTTTGAATGAATAAATTGAGAATGATTTATTTGTTGTAGTAGCTCTCATTTCCACTTCCCTCTGTTTGTAGACATGAGAGATAAAATTTTCCTTTTAATGTATCTGTAGACTGTCAGGCATATTTTCAAAGTCATGTCAGGCTATGGAATGACTGTCATATGCTAGTCATTGTTGTAATGTTTTTCATTGCGTGTTTGCATTAAATTGCAGTTCACTGTAAGCTAGATGTTTGTACAGAAGATAGACTATGTTTCTATGTAGGTTTTATTCCCATTTATAAAGCTTATTCAATTGATTTTGAAAAATGCTTGCACCTTTCAGTCTTATGTTTTCCTTTGTGTTGATCTGATTACATTCCAGCTGGCTTTGACCATCAAAATCAGTGCATGTAATATCGTAAAATTTCCATGCTGTCAAAATCTTTGCCAATTTGAACATTTGATTGTGCCGAATACTTGAGAATACAAGGGTGCATCACATTTCTCATATAATTTGATTCAGTGGTTTGACCCAGTCAGAGAATTTGATCCGTATCCCAACAAAGAATAATCAACCATGGTTTAAATTTACATAAATTCAAAACAGGAACAGTGTGTAAAATATTAAAAGGGGGCAAAAAATTGGACAGTCATCGAAACATGCAGACTATCCATAGTCAATGTACCGCATTTGCATTACGCTGATGAAACAGGAATTGTACACTATGTATGAAATACGATGTCTACCTCTATTATATCAGAATAGTCTATAATTTGTGTCACTTTTTATAATTGCTTTCGGATGGTTTACAAATGATGGTAGGCCAGATTTTGTAATTATTGTTGTTACTTGATTGTGAAATAGATATTTCCCCTGAATTGATGGTGCAGACGTAATTAGAATGTATGGAAAATTACAGATAATGGTGCAGCTTTATAAATGGATTGTCAGTCCTAAAACATATTACATTATTTTGTTTATTAGTGATCCAAGTTAACTGCTTCTTCAGCCCTATTAAAGGTCATAACAATGTTGGTTTGACATCATTATCAAAAGAATATGCTCTCCATTGAAAGTGAGTTGTAGACAAAATCTCTGATATGTCTGGTTTAAAAAATAATGAAGTGAAAAGTTTAACTTAACTATTGGTTTTGTTTGTTCTTGAAACACATTCTTTCAAGAAGAATGCTTCAAGATGGCTTCAGTTGGGAATGCGATAAATCTTTGTGATTCGTACTTTCACACCCCATTCTTCCATCCACATAGAAAATACATTTTTATCTTAACCATGAGGTATTTAAATTTTGAACAAAAATTTGTCCAATGAAAGTATTGTTCAGAAATTGAAATATTGTTTTCGAACCAATTTCAAATGATTACGATAATATAGTGCTTTATTTCTAAAGTATGTCATATTTATTTTATCACTATTATCCTTTAAACCTTCTTATGTAAAGAGTGTGGCATTTTGGTGTGAATAATTCAGGAATGGGTATTCATTTTTGTAACAATGACATACTGTGAAACAAAATAAATAGTTCAATGTAAAAAATTGGCAATACATATTTTCTTGGTCTTTTCAAGGTATTGATGATGGCTAAAGTTCTGATAAATCCTTTGCTTTATTTACATTTCTTCAGAAAATGAACTTTGTTTTTTTTTGTTTTTTTAATTTCTCATCTTAAAGTACTGTATATAATACTTCTTTGTTACAATACAGTGATCAATGTTTAATCAATTCAGCATCAATTCAATCCTAAGCATAATTTGCACAGTTATGGACCCTTATCATCTTAGCATAAGCTTTGCAAATGCATAAACTTGTGAACACTCTTGTTTGAACATCTTTTATGAGATTTAGCCAGCTTTACTGTGAAGTTTTATCTCAAGAACAGCTTAGATGATTACAATAATAAACATGTTCTTCTTATACTTCTCAGAGTTATGGCCCTTGATCATTTTGGCTTAGGTACATGTATTGCAATTGTGATGAGCACATATTGCATACATTTCAGTGAGTTATGGCCCTTGATCCTCCTGTCATTATCATTTCTAATGATCAATTTTGTAAGCACTCTAGCATTTACTTCACAGTTTTCATTTGGCAGAAACAAATTTTGCATCCAAGCTTATCATCCATTCACAGTTGTTATATACAACTTGGTCAGAACTGCCGGCTAATTTGCACTTGATTTCACAAGAAGAATTTCTGGCACTTGGGCTTTTAAAATGATGCTGATCTCCCACTAAATGTAGCCACCATTGCAGAAAACTGAAAGACCTTTAAATGATTTATTGAAAACCCACTTGATAAAATTAGACCAAATTTGAAAGAAACCCAGCTACTATAAAGGCCAGTTTTAAGATAGATTTACTATCAGATACAGCTCCAAACTAATGGTAGAAATTTTTTAGAAACTGCTAAAAAAATTGTATAATTGGACCAAACTTTACAGAGCCAGAGACTTGAAGCCAGTTAGATGAAATTTCAGTGATTGGTAAAGGCGAGCACTTAAGACCATTTGGTTTCCAAATGGCAACCAAATTTAGCTCTAAAATCTGCTGGAGAAATTTTGACCAATTTTGACAGAAAGCATCCAGGCATGAAGACCATTTAATTTTGGACACATGGTGTGCCATCCAGTAATTAAGATGAAGGTAGAGAAACCTTGAATTAGTTGTTTTCATGGAAAATGTGCAATCAACAGCATTCAAAGAAATTTCAGTAGAAATATCTTAGGGACTCACATTCCTTGGTAAACTGACATTGCATTTAGTTGTTAACACAATAATACCTAGCACCAAGTTTACTGGGCATAAGGTAGTAGCCTACTTCCAATATCTGTAGCGTCAAGGTCATTCATGATACACTAAAATGGGTGGTATTATAGAAAGGTAGACAGATTTAGCTCTACAAAGATACCAAATAATTTGGACATTTTAGCTGCACTACAAAATACACAGGGAAGAACTGAATTTTTTGGACCTATTTTTTTTTCCACCCAAAATTCACCCATGGTCGGAATCTGATTTTGTCCAGATTTTAAACTTTATGGCCTCAGATCTGAAGTTCACACAGACAGGTGAACCTGTGGAAGAAGTCAGATAAGGTGGACATTTTGAATAATCAGGCTTCTCCAAGTGAAAATTAAGCACAAAAAAAAAAGAACTCAAACTTTTTACCTTTTGCTGAGACATGCACCAGAAAACTAGCTAATGGAAAACATTTTTTTAGCACAACTAGGCATTGGGCTAATGGAAAATTGATTGAGAGTCGATGGATTTGCAAGTATTCAGAAATAGTCACCTAAATGTGTTTCCTACTCGCATTTCATGTAAAAACAGCAAAACCTTCAAGGGTTAATGTGTTAAACAGTCTCATCCATGATACAACCAAATTTGAATATTCCTAGTGTATTTAATCCTTTGTGCATCAACACTGCACATAAATTACGAATTTAGCCATTCTGTGACAATTTGCAAATTTTTTTTTTTTTAAATTCTTGTTTCTTATGAAAGCAACTGAAGCAAAGAGGGAGAACTAATCAAATTAAAACTTGTTTGTTTAATGTACAGAAAGTTGATGAGCCTTTAAAAATCAACATTCTGACGATTTAAGACTGGGTCAGTATGCAGAGTAAATTGATTGAATTACATTATGATTAGGCCAAGCAATAAAATGTGTTTCCAGTCATCCAACTGTCCCTGCTTCTCATTGCTTCTCTCTTTTTTTCCTCTTATGATTTAATGAAAAATAACATGGCTACCCAAATGTTTAAACCAGTGAAATACGACACATTATTTTTCTTGGCATAATCAATAATTATTCTTGACAACATTGGTTCAATGTGAAATTGTAAAATTTTGACAAATGCTCATATCTCATCAAACAGTGATCAATAGAAGGAATAAACTAATACAACAGCTGTTTCTATATGAAATTAGTGCAGCATTCACTTCAGGAAAGCCTACATATTGGACTATGTGTTGGTATTGTATGAGGACAACGAATATCAACTTCATTGTTATTGACATGCAATTGTAATTTGGCTTAAATATGCAAAGGAAACAACAGTTTACAGGGAAATTTACTTAAATGGCATTAAATGTATATCCTCAATACCCGTTGTGTATTGGATGTTACACGATTTGTATTGCATTGTCAATGAGTTGCTGATACTGAGTTGGAATTATTTGTGCAATTAAGAACAATTCAGCAAGATGACTACAACATTTTTTTAATATATATCTTGATTGTTAAATTGTAAAATTGGTTTTTCAAACTAAAATTGAAACAATTCCACATTTTAACACTACTGGTCATAGACCATGAGAGCTTATGGATGCCTAGTTATCTGTCATTCACCCATTAAGAGTGCAAGTTTGTAATCACATGTACTAAACAAGATGGAGGATTGCCATGTAACTTTACAAGTAAGCATTTGACCACTTTGTATAGCTGAAGCTAAATGAAATAAGTACCACTTGGACATCCAGTATGACCACTACAGTGGCTATATGGTCACTCCTGGACAGCTCGGATGACATTGGGTCTGGACACAAGACTTCTGATTTTTTAGGTGGTCAGAAATGAAAACATGCTGATCTGAGATCCAATATGGCCACCACTGCATCTATTTTGAAAATCTTGTTATTGCTACTTCTCAAGAATGTAATGTCAGATCAGCATGGAATATTTTAATAAAAAACTTCTTATGGTTGGCCATAGATGAAAATGATGCCAATATGATGTCCAGATATGGCTGCCACACTGAGAATCTTTAAATTGTTACTCTTAAATAAATGGTGATATCAGAACTGTGTTTCGATAAAAGAGTCATTATGATGGCAGCTTAGTCATAAATGAAAATGGGTTTGATTTGAATATAAATCCCGACTTAGAACATGTTTTTTTTTTTGCCATTTCATAATGATGATTTTGTTGATTTGTTTTTCTTGTGTCAATTTTTCACCTTGACCTAAAAGCTGCTAAAATGGTGTCCTTTATAGTCTAAGTGGGAGGTGAACTTTAAAACAAATAGACTTGTAAACAAGTATATTTGATAGCTTTGAGCATCATTTTTCAAGAGGAAGTGGAATATCTTTAGAAAACCATAGGTTGTGAATAACAGACTCCATGGTTGTATTCCAGCAACATGACTTCTGCTTGAAATCAATAGTAGTAAAAAGTCTTTTTTCAGTTATATCTCAAATTTAACTACTAATAGGAATCAATTTGTAATGCTTCCAGTCCATTGAATTGAGTGGATTATGTGATTTGATCTCAAGAAGCCTTCATTTGTATTCCATGATTTATCATTTTGTTAGCTGATGTGGCAAATTTTTCCAATCAGTTATTCTCTTTCCTTTGTTGGTCGTCTGTGAATATAATTACATCTGGGTTGTGATTGTCTGTTACTGTTAGAAGTTTTAATTTAGAACATTGCCGGTTTCTGATTGTTTCACTTTGTATGCTTTTTTATGTCATCACAGGCTGGATCAATTCTGAATTCTTTGATTAATAACCTTTCTCTGCTTACAAATAACTGGATATCATATGTGTGCAAAAATGATAGCGTTAAAAATGACTTAGCATTTTAAACCTTTTCAAATACTATTCATTCTCCAGACTTGTGCAAAATCACAGGATAAACTTCAGACCTAATAATTGAACTTTGACTTCAAATGGATATTTTAGGGACTTTGCCATTTTGATTTTGCATACTTGGATACCTGATAGATTACTTTGATATCAGTAATGCAGAGTTGAAGGTCAAAATCAGAAGGCTTTCAGGCTTTCTGAAGAGGTATCCTTAAGGGGTTTATACAAGCTGAAATTGAAAGTCATGTAATAGTAGCTTGAAGCGTGAAGTAGCATAAGAAGTTAGAAATCCCTTAAAGGTTACCAAGAAATCCCTTAAAGGTTACCATAATAATCCCTTAAAGGTTACCAAGAAGTACCTTACAGGTTACCAACAAATCACTCAATGGTTACCATAGTAATCATAGCTGCAGTCTGTTATCAAGATTTCCTTGTAATGTGTACCTGTATTTCTTCCAAGTACTCAAAAATTGACAAACCCAGTATTGATGTGTAGGATTTAAAGACAGATGAAAACAGGCGTGCTTGACTATTTTTATCCTCTTCCCCGGCCAAATTTGCAATGGAAAATAGTGATAGTGATATTTATCTGTCACTCTTTCTCACCATCCATCCATAGATAAAGTACTTTCAACAACATAAAATACAGCTTGCAGTTATTCTTTGTGTTGTCTTTTTATTCAGACCTAATGTTTATGCCTTATAAGGTTTTTACTGGAGCTGAAAATGTAATTTTCCTTTCAGCATGACCAGTGAAGTTTCTATTGCCCAATTTTTAAAAATTCATAGGTACACAACACTTTACACAAGAATAGCTATGAGCCTATCAATCTGAGGCTAAACAGTAAATGGTCAATTGGTCACCGGAACTGATAGTTTAATTATTTTTTTTTACAATTTCTTTTAATAAGTCAAGTGACCTGGATTCAATTTTCATCAAACTTCATGTATAGGCTACACTCGAGCAGATGCACCTTCCTATTGTTTCTCAGGCCCAGAGGTTAAAGGTCATGGGCAGTGAAAGTAATATTGTTCTGGGTTCCACATGATAAATTGACTTTAAGTTCATGGAAGAGTTTTTATCAGCTTCATGGGTGCATTACATTTGAAAAAGGACAACACTATTGATTCAAGTTCAAGGTCACAGGAGAAGAAATTGCATTCTCAGTTTCTTTTTAATAACTCTTCTTACATGGACCCAATTTTCATCAAATTGTATTTGCAAACTTCATTTGGATGGTAGCAGCTTCAAACATCAATTCTAATTGGTCTAAGAAGATGGTGACTGGCACAGAAATTGCAGGTTTTGTTAAACACACATTTCCAGCTGCAGTAGCATGGAGATCTTTCTTTTAGAGGGCAAGACATTCAAGCTTCAAGGTGACTAGAATCAGGTTCATGTGTAACATTATCAAATCAGGTGTTACAGGTCAAGGTCATTGGATGCAAAATATGCGCAGATGGATGAAAGTTCATTTCTGTTTTCTTTTCTTCAGCTGTAGTTGGGGCCATGTAGTAATCAAATCTATTCGCCTCTACTGCTGTCAGTATTAGTTTATCATTGGTTGGGTTTCTGCAAAGAAAAAAGTTGTCACAAAGTTAGGTATTGAAGAATCCTGAAAAGAGTTCAATTGCCATCCTTTTGAGGAATTCTGTTCAATTTCTGCAGATTAAATTTTCTAAATGTTTTGCATCAAAATTTAATTAAATTTTGCAATGAGCTTTAAATTGATGACACCAGGAATTATTTAGATTTTCAGCATTATTTAATATGATTGATACCTTATGATTGCCAGTACACATGGCTTCATCTTTGACAGTATAACTTTAATTGTAATGGTTGTATTTCAACCAAATTTGGCATGGAGTTCTATTGTAAAAATAGCTTTCATTACTTTGGTTTCCAGTGTTTCACAATGTTATGCATGAAATTATTACCCTAATTCATCATCATTTTGATTTTGGTATTTCCGCACTTCAACTTTACCAAAATTGGTTGGATTGAAGGTAATTTGGGATGCAGCTTTATATATTTGGGATATTAATGCTTTAAATTTCTAATGTTCCACAATATTATTTATTGTAGTTGTTCCCCTTTATTTATTGTAGTTGTTCCCCTTTATTTATTGTAGTTGTTCCCCTTTATTTATTGTAGCTGTTTCCTCTAATTTTGTCACGATCAGAATTTGATTTCCACCTTGTAATTTTACTGTATCTGTTGTAATGGTGCAGAACTGAATACATTTATGTCATATGACAATATTATTTCTTATTATTTTTCCACCAGACTTTTATTCTGCTGACTCTGCTTTCTATAGAACTACTTTCACCTTGAAGATTTAATTTAAAGGAAGTTTTTACATAGTTTTATTTTGACAAGTCAGAATTCACTCTTTGCATTCACTCGTTACTGATAGCTCTAATCTAGTTACCTGTGTACAATTCTAATAGGATAGACCCAAACTTACTTTTACGTAATTCACTATTTAATTGAGGTCTGTATTTTATAATTTATTCAGTGATGCATAATGCACCGATTAATTAAATTCAGTAATGTACAATTCACCATTTTAATCCAGGTCTGTATTGTATCATTAATCATTAATCAAGGTTGATGTTGTATAATTCACAAATTAATCATGGCCATTTTTGTGTGCCTGCAGTGATTAGTAGAGTACAGCTTGTTATAGTTAAATATTTTGAAATATAAGTATGGATGTATACTCATTGTAGTTGTTTCAGATTCTAGATGGATAAATTAAGTACAAGTAGAACCTGTCTTGAAAGACCACCCCTTCTGCCAAAACATAATGGTCTCACAAAACAGGTTGTATCTTATAACAGTTCATAACACTATATAATCAATAAATCTGTGCATTGAGATTCTGGTCTCCTAAAACAGGTGGTCTCTCATAGCAGTCGTCTCTCAAGACAGGTTTTACTGTATACATTGGTATAATTGAGACTTGATAGGCATCACCCTTAAAAAGCCGATAATGCTCCACAGACTCGATTGCATAGGGATTTCTTTAAAATGTTTCTTTTTAAAAATGTTTGTGTGATTGAAACAAATTTAAAGAAATTATCAGAGCTATCTGTCATCTTCCAGCTGCAAACAATGTTAAAGTTTTCATCCAGTGCATTTATCTGGAGCACACCATAACCAGCTTTGAGATTTTAAATATTATCTAGACAAGAATCAATGAAATTTTCATGCAGCAGATTGTGCTGGTGACATCTGAATTACATTTCTGATTACCAGAGTTAAGATACATTTAATTTCTAAAATAGCATCAATCCTTTAAAAGATTAATCACTCCAGGCATCAAAATGTATCCTCCATGGATAGGAACACTGTCCATTTGTGCTCAACATGACAAGGGAAGCAACTGTGAGAGGCTTGTTTATGAAACAGAACATTTGAGTAGCAGCACACAAAACTGATTAACAGTGAGTTACTTCATCCAGATATTTAGAGCTCAGGGAAATTTTTTGCAATCACCTGTCCCATAAAACTCACTTAATACAGTTAATTGCCTCAGTCCTCATTGTACCTGGCACAGAACATCAATCAATGTACTGCTTATACACTTGCAGAACATCATCATCATCATCAACAACATAATAATAGTTTTAATAGACGTTATTTTCAGAGGGTGACTTAGTTACTTACAAATGAGAAACTAATCTATCTTTGGACTCTTTATTATGTACATATAAGATAAAAACTGATAACACACACACACACACACACACACACACACACACACACACACACACACACACACAGAGGCATATTCACATAAATGCTGCATTGCTGCAGAAATGAAAATGAAGCACAGGAAGTGGGTGGTGTAACAAGTTCTTTAATAAGTATGGCATTTATTTTAAGATTTCTAATACACCTATTGTGGAAGGATGATATGCTTCAAGGGGATTTAATATGTGGAATGTCATGCCAAGTCTACCAGGCAGTATAAAATTCATTCCCAGACCAAAAAAGGAATTATTTCCATGACTCTGGAACTTTGGAATAGTATTCCAGTGCAGACTAGTAATGTCCCCTCTATTTCCTTCTTCCAAACCCAATATTATAATAATAATAATAATAATAATAATAATAATAATAATAATAATAATAATAATAATAAAATAATAATAATAATAAAATAATAATAATAATAATAATAAAATAATAATAATAATAATAAAATAATAATAATAATAATAATAATAATAATGCATTATTTATAGAGGGTGACTCATTAGTCAACAACTATTCTCCCTTGAGGCCCTCTTAATGAGACTATAACAAATGCACATTGTATGAAGATAGCAATAATTAGTGCTTATTTTAGCATGTTTAGTATTAAAATACTAAAATATAACCAGTGGCTTCAGAGATGCAGCTAAAATAAATAAATTTCTTTGTATGAGGGCCTCAGGGTAGATTAGTTCTTAGCTAATTGTTACCCTCATTATGTTTGTTTGATTGTTTCTTAGGGTTTAACGCCATTTTTCAGCACATGATAGGCTATACATGGTGGCCAGTATTAATGGTGGAGGAAGAACCCCGGAAAATCTCCGGAAAGAACCACTGACCCACGAAAAGCTACTGGCAAGCTTTCTCACATAACTACATTAGCCAAACTACATTAGCCGAATCTTAGACTCGAACCCACGCAGACAGAGGTGAGATGGAAGTGATCTGTAATGGAAAGCACTTTGGACCACTCGACCACTCGGGACCCCTTAAATTACTGGTAAAGTTGATTAGGAAAATAAACAATTAGGGAATGTTAACCACACTGTTGAGGAATATCAGACCTTTTTCCAATTAACATGATAATGATTGCTCCCACTTAATAAGTACATACATTCTTGACTACATTGACTACTGCAAATGGTCAAGTTTAAATTTCTGAATTATTTTTCTAAAAAGTTGAATATTTAGTTACATGCCTGTATAGTCTGCAGTTTATTGCAAACAATCAGGATATGTGTCCTTTGTTTCATAAATTATGAGTTTTCAAAACTGGTCTTTGCTACAGTGGTCTGCTAATCTGTATATGCTACTGGGGGGAAGCATAAAAGTGTACCATGTTATAAGTCAGGTGACCTTGTATTGGAATAAAATATATTTATGAACATGCGATCCATAACCTTAACGTGTGTATTTGATATCAGGAGACGTTGATTTCATTTAGCTATTATTATTGTGGGTAATGTGTGATCAAGTACTTGTTCATGTACTTTTCTCTGTAATAATCCGCAGTCAAGTTTACTGCAAGAAAATGCACACCAAGCTGCAATAATTTTGTATTGCTTGGACATCTAGCTATGCAAAATTTTCAATTTTTAAAATGTGAAGAAAAAAAAAGTAAAATGAAAGTGCATACCTTTTAGTTATAAATGAGTTTTCAGGTGTCTGAACTCATTAGTGATTGTATCATGTTCAAGCATGGCACAACAAGGAATGCTTGGACAATGGCATGCAATGGATGCAGCTGTTGTTGCTCAGGGCAACTAATACAATAACCTCTATCACTGTGATTACTGGTGTCATGAAAAGTTATCTCCCTTAGACTGCATGATCCTGTGTCCCATGATATTGGTAGGATGGTGACCCAATTGTTTATATTGACATTTTGCAGTTACAATTCTGTTCATTTCTGGTTGGCTGGAAATGCACTGATGCATAAAATGCACGAGTTTTTATAGTTTTAATATATATTTAAAACCACTTAATTGCATTATCAGTTTTAATGTCTTGAGAGTTAAATTTTTAAAATTCTTTTGAGGGTTGATGAACATTGAAAAGAGACATTTCTAATTAAAGTGGTGTGTCTAAATTGATCAGTTCTGGAATAGTGTATTCCTATTAATTGCTGATGAATGATAAACTGTATATTAGACTGTTTTGTTGTAATTCATGACTTCTTTGATGCTAACATCCATTGTCTCAGTCAACGTCTTTTGGAAAATTAAAGAATAGCTATTCATAAAAAGCAATATAATTCATTTGCACCAAGGCGTGAGGTCAAAACCTGATTAATCACAGCACCTTTATAAAGGAATTCATTTACTTCAGTCAACCAGATATAATTTAATTCATTGCTGTAATGTATTACTTCTTCAGGTATTAACACATCAGGAATGGAAATGGAATTGATTGCGGTGCTGGAAGGTGGTCATGATTATTGTTCAACCATTTTGGTGGAAGATTTACACAGTGATAATTTTAGAATTTGTGTACATGTCTATGCCCTAGAGTCCACTGAAAGTTAAAGGCTGTTTGATTAAGGCTCAATCGGAATGTTTTGGAGTTTTCATTTATGTATGGTTTTTCTTGATTAGTTTAAAGGCAGGCTCATCGAAAAGGGTGTCTCTCGTGTTTTTAGTTTGCTTTCACCCAAGATCCAAAGGTTGTTGTTAAGTTGGGGATGATAATTGAGAATCTCTGCATTAAAAGAAAACATCATTTTTCACTTTTACGTACTTTTATTAGCGGCTGTTGCAATAGTCAGAATGAAACATGAAGCTTGACAAGTCTTTATTTCAGAACCAAAAGGCTACTTATGTTTTGAACCAGTTTTTATTTATTTTGGTAAAAATCTCAGAAGTGTGGATTAAAATATGTATCGTGTTAGGTGCAACATTAAAATATCATTCTGACATTCTACCTGGGCCATTATAAGCGAAGGGTGATGCTGGTGACTGTCTTGGTTGTCCCTTGAGAAGGGTTTGCCTATCATGTTCTTTTTTTCAATATTGTACCTAAGTTTACAGCTGTTTCATCAAAGTATATGTACTTAAATTTATATAATTTATGTAAATTGAGACCCATATATATATATATATATATATATATATATATATATATATATATATATATATATATATATATATATATTTATATTTATATAAGCACTTGCCCCATAGTTAACTGGTCATTTTTATTGTATATATATATATATAAACAAGCACTTGATCCATAGTTAAATTGTTAATTTAATTGGTCCATTGTTCTTTCAAGATAATATAGATCTCTTATGATCTTATTCTCACTTGCTGCTGGCCTATCGTTGGTCCTCCCTTTTTCTATCTCTCTCACAAACTACTTACAAAATTGTTGAAATATAATATTTTGAGATAATTGGATGGTTTCTCTACAGGTCGAAGGGTATTCTTCCAAATAATTTCCCACTGTAAATAATAAAAGTGAATTTATAAACTAGTCCTCCACAATTTTATGTGAAAAAACCTTTAACTAAGCTTGTAGCCACAATTCTTTAATTGATTACCAGTAGAGAAACACAAGTTATGAAATTAAAAGGCTTAAGAGCTAATTTAGTAGGGTTTTTTAAAAATTGTATTTCTTGCCTTTTCTCTTTTTTAAACTTGGAATTGTCCATTTAATTTTTGGTTTTCAGCCTTGGATTTTCTTTCAAATCATCAAATTTGTAGTCTTCTACCTTTAGGTAACTAAATTTTTGCAAAATATATAATAACCAATGTACATTTCTCTTCTTTAAAGCATGGCAAAAATACTTTTGTCAAACTATTTGAGATTTTTTTAAAAGCATTTTGTGTACTGATTCCTTGGCCTCCTCCCTACCTCCTAAAATTAAGTTTTCCGTCTCTTACAAGCTCAAAATAAGGGGTCCTGAGTGGCAAAGTGGTGTAAAGCACTCTACGTTATGGATCGATGCCATTTCACCTGTCTGCATGGGTTTGTGTTTCAGGTTCAGCCAATGTGGGTATATGAGAAAGCTTGCCAGTAAGTTGGTGGTTCTTTTTGGGGTGTTTTCCTGGTTCTTCCTCCATCATTAATATTGGCCACCATATATAGCCTATCTTGTTCTGAAAATGGTGTTAAACCTTACAACAACAACAAGGGGCTGCGAGTGGCTGAGTGGACTAAAGCGCTCTCTATTACAGATCACTGCCATCTAACCTCTGTCTGCATGGGGTCAAGTCTCAAATTTGGCCAATGTAGATATGTGAGAAAGCTTGCCAGTAGCTTCTCATGAGTCGGTGGTTCTTTCCGGGATTTTTCCAGGGATTCATTCTCCACCATTAATACTAGCCGCCATTCATAATATAGCCTATCGTGTGCTGACAAATTGCATCAAACACTACAACAACAACAAAAACCCTACAACAATAACAACAACAAGCTCAAAATATCTTCAAATGTAGTATCTGTTTTAAAGATCAAAGCCATTAATGGTATTGGTGTGTGGATGCAAATTGTGTAAATGTCTGGTCAACAAGAATGACTTGTACAGATAGATCCCTGTGAGATGCAAGCTTGTATATTGTGAGAGGCTTCTGTGGGGACTGGGCATGGCAATAACTATTGCTTTGACAGTTATTGGGTATTGAATAAGCTGTTGAAACCTGATGATACAGATTTGATAAAGATGAGCATAACCTTTGTTTTTATCTCAAGTGAGGCAATGGCATAGTTACTCATGTTTGTTCATTGGTAACCAAGAAACTTTGTAAATGTAAAAGTAGTTCCAGTCTTGTTTGAGAGTCAGGTAATATGAAATCGGAAGATGTCAGTTTATTATTCTTACGAGAGAGAGACAGAGACAATTGTTGTTGTAAGGTTTAACGCCATTTTTCAACATACGATTGGCTATACATGGCGGCCAGTATTATTGGTGGAGGAAGAACCCGGAAAAACCCCCGGAAAGAACGACCGACCCACGAGAAGCTACTGGCAAGCTTTCTCACATAACTACATTAGCCAAATCTTAGACTCGAACCCATGCAGACAGAGGTGAGATGGCAGTGATCTGTAATGGAGTGCCCTTTAGACCACTCATCCACTCGGGAGCCCCAGAGAGATAGAGACAGACTGACAGACAGACAGACAGAGATATGCACTTCATCAGAACAGTATTTAGCAAAATCAATTAGCTTTAAACTTTCAAGTCATGAGGATTGATAAAATGTTGTAAAATGTTTTGAGATTGATTGGATTTGCTTACCAATAACAGTGTGTGGAGTATTATCATCATTAGGGTTAGACAATTTGATTATTTTACACAAGGGATTGGGTACCATTTGTGTTACTGAATAAAATTGTATTACTGTTGAGCTACTTTCCACCACAAATGTTATTACCATTGATACTAATAGGAAAAATAGGAAAAATGGTGTTCACTGATAGAAGTAGAACATTTTCATTGATTTCAATTAAGGAAAAAATTGTACTGCCAAGTTCTATTGGGAAATCAATACTGATTGTTTAAAAAGAAACAGTGGAGAATGTATGAATGTACGAATAAATGACAGAAAGCCACAGGACAATGTCACTGACAAAAAGTGACAGGACAGAAAGTCACAATTTTAATTTCCATTACAATGAGAGCGATGTAGGAGAAAAAATTCACGGGACATAACTTCACACTTAAATTTTGAACTGTTGCATGTATTTTTGACACATTTCCAACTTCTTATTTGGGATTTTATCATAATAAAACATGTATTGGCCATGTGATTATTTAAAAATATTTTCAAGATATTTTAAAATAGTTTGCAGCAAAATTAAAATGTGAGTGCACATAATATTAATAAATGTAAAAATCACATTGCTGTTACTATTGAAAAAGCTTGGTCATGACTTAATTAAAATGTTTAATTAAATGTCTTAAATGGTTTTCACTTTATGTACATACTGTTTAATAAACAAAATAGAAATTGAGACCCAAATTGGCTATTCTTATCAAAACTATTTTTTTGGGTGATTGATGTAGGTACATTGTAAGAAGGGGCCCTGAGTATCCGAGTGGTCTAAAACGCTGTCTGTTATGGATCACTGCCATCTCACCTGTGTCTGCGTGTATTCGAGTCTCAAATTCGGCCAATGTGGGTATGTGAGAAAGCTTGCCAGTAGATTCTCATGGGTTGGTGGTTCTTTCCGGGGGTTTTCCTGGGTTCTTCCTCCACCATTAATACTGGCCACCATGTATAGCCTATATTGTGCTGAAAAATGGCGTTAAACCCTAAAAACAAACAAAACATTGTAAGAAGCCATGTTGATATTATGTATAATTATCTAATGAAGTAATGACAGTACATACTACCAGTGGAGAACCCTTACAGAAACAAGTCTCAAAACTGTTTGTCTTTTGCCAACACACCAACAAAATGCAGCAGTTTCTTTCATCATAGGCTTGACATACAAAATGCAAGTGATTAGGTAAATGTGTTGTGCCTTCTCAATGATCTGTTTTAAGGCATGGGTACTTGCTGCAGGACATGTGACCAGGGCCATAGAGAGTAATCATAGGCCCTGGGGTATGAAACACCCTGGTATCTGCTAGTTATACTAAGTTAAAACAAAAAAAAATTCTTTTATGAAATTAAAAATGTTTGCCCCTTACAGGCCCTGGCCCTGGGAATATTACCCTAGTTTCCCTGTTTCTCTCCCCCCCCCCATCAGTTCTGCATGTCACAGTTGTAATAGTTGACTAACTTAAACCAAAGGTGTATGGCAAGTTTACATAAACCAATCACAATTATTGTTACATACTACTTTGGCTTTTGGTTAATGTCTTACCAAAAATTTCACATGGATGTTTAATAGTACCCTGGCTGATAATACAATGGATTAATAGTGTTGAGACTCCATGACTGGTTAAGTTAAACACTGGATTAATAGTGTTGGATTAACAATAATGTGAGTTGTAACCATGGAAACTGGAATAAACATAAACTATGGATGATGAACAGTGGAGAGAGACCTTAAGACCAGAGGCCTAACCCTTCAGATCGCCCCAGCAGCCGACAGACCGAAATGGTGCTCCCTTGCTGTTGCCTCAAGCACCAGACGCCGCAGAGAGGATTGATTGATTGATTGATGGATGGTCTTCTGGTCAGGGGTGGTCATCTAGATAAAAGCTGACAGAGGTGACACCATAAAATAAACCATACAATTTTAGATTATCTTTATTTGTTGATCTCAGATAAATGTGTGTGACTTGTGTCCAGTTACAACTGACCATACATATGACTAAGTTGGTGAAATTTGTTGACTAACTCAGTTACCCCTGGCAAAATCTTAAATCTTTATGCGTCTGGAGGTAGTACCCTTTTTCCAAGCTATGCAACATCAAGGTCATTAAAGATGCACCAAGGTGAGTGATATTTACAAACAAGTAGACAGACTTAGCTCTACACATGTACCAAATAATGTGGACTTTCTACTTGCATTACAAATAGAGGGAAAAATGTAGTTTTTAAGACCCAATTTTTTTACACCAAAAATTCACTCATTGTTGGAATTGGATCTTGTGTCCAGATTGTAGACTTTTTGGCCTCAGATCTAAGGCAGACTAGTCTGAACTGCACATAGACAGGTGAACCTTTGCAGAACGTGTTAATAAGTTGGGGAATTGTGGAATAAAAAGTGTCTTGGGCACAAAAATGATGGGTCCAAAAAGAAAAGAAAACAAACTGCAACTTTTACCATTCTTCACATGGGAAAGAGAAATAGCCAATGAGAAACAATGTCTCTAAGACAACTAGGAATCAGGTAAAAGGTATATCTCTTGGAAGCTGATTTATTGGGATGTATTCAGAAGTAGCCCAAACATTTTGTTTCCTACTCACAATTCAGATGAAAATGACAAAACTATCCAGTGGTTAATGAGTTAGAGTCATCATGTTGGTGGTGGTGGTCCAGCAATTTACTTGGCAACCAGAAATATCTGCAGGTCAAACATTTTTTCCTAGCTGGATGCACTGGCAGATCTGGGTCTATACAGTTTTGTATGAGTAATAAGTAAAACATGGCATTTTATACAAAGGCAGCCCAAAGTTTTTGTTGTGTGCAGTTGGTCCTGGCAGCTTATATTCTCAGTATTTACAAGAAAACACAAGTTTAATATAATCTAATAGTATAAAAACTAAAACAGTCAAGCCACCAAGTACATCATTAGTAGATGTTTAGAATAAATACTGTATATGCTCAATTAAAAATCAAGTCCCTGCATATTGTGCTGGTAAATCTGGGTCAAAGTTGCTTGTCCTTATTATAAAACAAACTGTATAGACCCACTTATAAAACTGCATTGACTCATATCAGCTGACACCTTTAGAGTCTGTACAGTTTAAATAAATAAATAAAATAAATAAATATTTAAATTGAGTATGTGTTTCCAGTTGGCCAAGCAGCTGTTTTTTTTTGCTGCCAGTCCTAGCACTCCCTCCCCTCCCCAATTGTCAAATATTATAAAAAATGTAAAGAAAATTGATTTTACAAAAGTGAAATTGATTTTACAAAAGTGAAATTGATTTGTGCATGTAACTGATCTGGTTTTTCCCTGTACTATGATGCACCAAGTACATTTTATAAACTAGTATATATATATATATATATATATATATATATATATATATATATATATATAATGAGAAAACAAATATCTATCTATTGTGTGCCTGATATACAGAACCTTCAGGGAGAGAAATGAAGAACATCTTTTCAAGTTGTCCAGGCACAAAGGTCAAAAGTACAGAATTTGTTAGTGTTGTTAAATGGCAAGGTAGTAGCATAACTTGCATAGCAGGGACATGGAAGGCAGCAGCAGTTTTACATTTCTCATAATCAGCACTGACACTAGATTTTATTTGTTGTACTTTTTTTTTGTTACCAACACATGATGTATTTACAAACAAGCATCTATATAAGAAGGTTTCAATGTTGAAATAGTCTGGTTGTTTGAATGTCTTTGTTTTTATAATACTATACCAGAACTAGTACAGAATTTGATGGGTAATATAAGTTTAACTTTTATTGTGGAAGGTCAAGGTTTCCCCAAAAAAATATTCATCCTTATTTCAGTTGCTCATGTGACTTAATTTTGAAATATCAGATACAGGGTAATGGATGGAGATAGTTCCTCTTCTGTTCTGTTGTCAGATTCACTTTTTAGGGTTCAGAAAATAAGAGGCAAGAAAAACACAAGTGGGATCTTTGTCGTTCATTTTGTACAATATCATTGAAAGTATTCAAATGGAGTTGCAATTTTCTGATATTGGAAATGCCAAAGAATCATTTGATTCTGAATGTGATTAATAATTGAATGATTGATTGAAATGAAATCACTTTTGCTACTAAAGATTATGAAATGTAGGTGAATAGTTATCAACTTGAAAGACTTGAGTTGACAGAATTTGTCGACATCTCTTTTTGGGATTATAATATTACTTTGTTCATGTAAATTTTAGTGTCATTTTAAATCCATGATAGGGTTTCTTTACAGATTGACATTTTTTGTAATCGCCCAAGGTCGCATTTCATCATTTAAATTTAATATAATTGATATGTGATAAGTAAATATGGTTTCTGTTAATTCTGTTATTCTTACAGATAAGCCATACCCATTCACGCTTTTGGTTTTGAAGAAATGTTGTATCAAATCTACTTACGCATCATCATTCGATGAACTGGGAACAACGGGGTACATGTTAAATGCAGTTATCAGTATACCTTTTACAGAATGATTGTACGTGACAACTCTTATTTTCTTAACAAAAAATTATTGTTATGAACCCATTCTCAATCCAGTATCAAAAAGTGGATTTTAAACTTGAAATTTAATGAGTAAGTAAATATCATGACAACATATAATCATAATTAATCATAATTAATCATAATTAATCATCGCCATCAAGTAAATATGGACATGAATCAAACTATTACTTTTATTGTGAAAAATAATTTCTTCAAAATCAGTTGCAGCACTCTAAAAATA
The DNA here is from genome assembly GCA_029339505.1 of Unio delphinus. NCBI lineage: Eukaryota > Metazoa > Mollusca > Bivalvia > Unionida > Unionidae > Unio > Unio delphinus. The sequence goes on along the minus strand of JAQISU010000254.1, from coordinate 2,675,600 downwards.
AGATCTGTATTATTTTAAAAAAAAGTAAAGTGTAAATTTAACATTGACCAGTTTATTAATGTACCTCTTTACATGCAAAACTTTCATACACATTTGTTTTTAGGTGTACTTCCCTTTTTTATCCGCTAATCAACAAAAAAGCTCATTGGATGATTTGGCGCTATTGTAAATGTGTTGCTTTACGTGCCCTGAAAACAATGCCTATTGTAGACATTAACAACTTATTTTTCCATGTGCTGCCAATTTTTGGTTACTGAGATGTTACATTCTGACACCAGAACGATTGATAAAATTCCCAAAAATATGTTGGAAGTTTTGTTTGTGCTGTGTGTTTACAATTTGTATCATTATATTGGTGAACACTTACTTTCCTTGCAATGTCAAATATGTTACGTGATTAGCATGAAATTTGTCTGATTTGGAATATTACACTTGGGATGCAAATGTTGCTGCTAAACATATGGAAATATAATTTGATCATTTTTTGATCGCAACATGAATTCAAATCTACATGAATATGGTTATAGTTTCTCAGTCATTAATTAAATGCCTATGGCTGCTTTTTACTGAACATCTGGGCATTATGACAGCGTGTAATAATTGCACCATCTGAACATCTGGGCATTATGACATGTAATTATTGCACCATTTGAACAACTGGACTTATGACAACATATAATCATAACATCATCTAAACATATGGGCATTATGACAGCATGTAATCATAACACCATCTAAACATATGGGCATTATGACAGCATGTAATCATAACACCATCTAAACATATGGGCATTATGACAGTATGTAATCATAACACCATCTAAACATCTGGGCATTATGACAGCATCTAATCATAACACCATCTAAACATATGGGCATTATGACAGCATCTAATCATAACACCATTTAAACATATGGGCATTATGACAGCATGTAATCATAACACCATCTAAACATATGGGCATTATAACAGCATGTAATCATAACACCATCTGAACATCTGGGCATTATGACAGCATGTAATCATAACACCATCTAAACATATGGGCATTATGACAGCATCTAATCATAACACCATTTAAACATATGGGCATTATGACAGCATGTAATCATAACACCATCTAAACATATGGGCATTATGACAGTATGTAATCATAACACCATCTAAACATATGGGCATTATGACAGCATGTAATCATAACACCATCTGAACATCTGGGCATTGTGACACCATGGCTTTTTGGCATTATGACAACACATGACACCATCTGAACATCTGTCATTATATGACAGCATATAATCATGACACCATTGTTATGGACACCATAACTTAAAATATCTTTAAAATTTTGCTTGAAAATTTTAGTTTTTAAGTTTATGTTTAGTGATATATCTGTTGTTTCCTACAAAGTATTGGTTACTCTAGTTGTTGGTTTCAGGAAATACACAAATCTATTAAAGATGTGGGCTATCTTTTCAGTATTGTGTTAAACTGTTTATTACTTTGTTTTTTAACACATAAACATAATTTGTTACAACCAGAGTGGAAAATTTGCCAGGTATAAATTTGTGTACAGCTTTCAGAACTTGATTGCTCTGAAAAAATAGTTTCTTTTAGAACTGAAGTTCACCACAGAAACCCCCCAAAACAAGCAGAAATAAAGTAGGTGCAATTTTACACCCTGCATCTAAATGTTAGAAGCTTGATAAATCTATATTTAGATGCTCTTTTTTTCCCTTCTTTATTAAATGATACTTTTTAAGACCTTTTGCAAAAATAAAAAGAATAGCAATAATGATAAATAATTTTCCATCTTTCTGGTAGAATTTGAGTCAAAAATGTTGCGAGAGGAGTAAATTATCCTTTCTATTCAGTACCAGGTCATGCAAGATTTAGACTCCAGATCTGACACATTCTGTTGTTGCCATGCAAGAAGTGGCATATATCATGCAATTCAATTTTATGAGTGGACTCGAAAGATGAATTTTTGGCTTCAGTAAAATAAACATTGAAAGTGATGATAGATTCAAACGAAACCAATAAATGCAGAATTTTGTCTTTTGCACTGATGATATTTGTTGAAATATTACAAAAACTATTTAAAAGGAAATATACTAAAGTACATGTCCTAACAAACTCTGCACTGTTAATCTGATACACTGGTAAAATCCCACTTCCCTAGCAGTCTTTGATAGAGTTCTTGTCTTCTGTTATTTCCATACTTGCATAATTTATAAAGTATTTGCTGAATGCATGGAATTGCGGTGACTAACACCATAGCTGTTAATGTGTTGATAAATAATTAATTTTAAAATTTTGACAAAATTATGGGATTGGCTTTGGTTTGTTACATAAAAATAAAAATCAGATGTTGGAAAGGACAAGTCAGCTGGTCATAAACCAGAAGAGGTAATGCATGGCCATTTGTCCATTATTGATCTTTCATCTAGTGTCCATTAGCAAAAGCTTTGTAGCTACTCCACGTAAACTAGAGGGAGGGTTGCTTGAACCTTTAAAATAACATTCATCACAAGGCATGAGTGACTAGTTGATACAAACAATGTGGGCAGGTTTTAAGGAATGATCTTGCACAACAGGCTGGAGTCCATTATTTAGTGTAAAAATCATATATTAATTATTTATTCATGATGAGGTCTGTCTGATACTAAATGTTGTTGTTGTTATAGTAGGGTTTAATGCCATTTTTCAGCACACGATAGGCTATACAATGCTGCCAGTATTATTGGTGGAGGAAGAACCCAGGAAAACCCCTGGAATGAACCATCGACCCACGAGAAGCTACTGGCAAGCTTTTTCACATAACTATATTAGCCGAATCTTAGGCTCGAACACACGCAGACAGAGGTGAGATGGCAGTGATCCATAACGGAAAGCGTTTTAGACCACTCAACCACTCAGCCCCCCCCCTTCCCCTGGTACTAAATGAAAATGATGGCTGATCTGACCTCCAACATTGCAATAAATTGTTGATATTGCTGCTTACTGCATTTTTATCATTTTAATTCAGATTGTCAATATTTCCAAAGGGTACTATGAGTGAAACCACTTAATTAACTGCCTTCTGACCCCCTCCCCTCCCCACCAAATATTTTCTTTGAGATTTGACCAAACTTGGCATCTAGGTTATATTTTAACATTGCCATAGACAAGGTCATTGATCTTCAATCCATGGTTCAGATTGAAAAGCCATAAAAAAATGTTTGTACTCCACTGTTACCAACTTGGGTATTTTGGAACTTTTCAAGATTTCAAAATTCAGCAGTTTAAAGGAATAAATGAATTTTTTGGATTCTGCATAATTTATTTTTGAATAGTAGAGCATCATTCACTTCAATGGAGTTTTGTTTTTCATTCTAGTAAAAGATAAAATGAGTAGCTATGAATACACCAGCTTAATGCAAAGTAAACAATGTACAGTAGAACCTGTCTTGAAAGACCACCCCTTCTGCCAAAAAATATATGGCTCTCAAGACAGGTGGTCTCTTATAACAGGTCATAACACTGTATAATCAATAAATCTATGCATTGAGGTTCTGGTTTCCCAAAACAGGTGGTCTCTCATAGCAGTGGTCTCTCAATACAGGTTTTACTGTACTTAATTTACAGATCATATTATGTTATGATAATGTCAGCTGTTCCATACATCTGTCTATTAATGTAGGCCACCTTGTGGGGTGGGATGATTGGCAGATTGTGCCTTCTTACAATTTGTTAGCTTTATTAGGTTCTCATTATCTAGAGGATGGTCATCCTCTGTGTTATTGCCTGGATCAAGTAAATATAAATATAAGTGTGCAACTGATAGTTAGAATCAAAAGACCACATATATAGAACAGAATGAAAAGACCACATATATAGAACAGAATGAAAAGACCACATATATAGAACAGAATGACATGAGTCCCCATACATGAAAAAAACACCAATTTAATAAATTACATAAACAACTGTGATAATACATTACATTAGGAAGACTTCTTTTTTAAATAAATATTTCATTGAATTGCAAACAAATATATTTTAATAAATAGCCGATCTGTTTTAAATGATAGAATTGGTTCATCATAGATCGAGTGAACAATTAAAGTAATTTCCTTTTACAACTTCATAATCTGCTTATTCCCGATTCACTGTAGTTGTTCTTCTTGGTCCTTTTTCCTTTTTTCCTTCTCAAAACTCCAGTCTCACCTCTTTTTAGCCATCAAACTTTATTTGGATATGTAGATACTTGGATAAGTGGGTACATAGATATGTCAGTACATAGATACATCAGTGGATACATCAGTGGATACATCAGTGGAGCTATTTTCCCTTTCAAAATAAGCAGAAGTAACCTAAATCTGCAGTCTACTTGGAATAGATAATTTCTCCCGTCTCATTATGTCAGATATCGTCTTATCGTAATTTAAACAGATATCAGATCAAAGTTAATCTTTTCTTTCTAGTCTTGTCTAATGGTTAAATAAATGAAGGCTTAATTAAGAATCACTTCCTCTCCCGACACAGACATTAAAAATCATTGCCTTATAGCAATTTAACAAGCACCGGTACCCATAAATCTGATTACTTGTTCTCTGGCCCAAATTAATGTGCTCTTTATAAATCAACATAAATTTTGAACCCTTACAGTTACATTTTGACCAGTTACCAGACCTGTTAGAGGGCTTATACATGGGGAAAAGAAACCCTACCAGTTTTGGCGCATAAAGACCTAATGTCACTGAGTGAAAGAATTGATGCAGTAAAGGTTCCGCACAATGACTAGAGTTTTTCACCATTTACAGATACAAAACTTTGCAACTTGATTATATTTGGACTAAGGAAGAACAGGATTCTATTCAGGTGTGTAAAGGTCAGGGTCAGTGAATGAAAGAAGAAAATGGTTTCTGTACAATAACATGTTGTGTGCATGGACCACACTTTGGAAATGGCTTGCATTTGAGTTCAAAGAGCAAATTTCAGGGTCATTGTGTCTGTGTGAATAACAATAGATTCCAGCCAGTAATATTTTTGGTCTGCACCAGAAACCTGGACCAATCTTTGTGGAATGATTGCGCTTGGGATGAGTAAGAGTGAAAGTGTCATATGCATGCATTTAGCACTGACACTGCTTAAGCAAAGCCTGAATTTTTTTAAAAATGCATTGGAATTATTTATAATTGTTTGAAAAACAAAAAACTTAAATAAAGGAACCTAAACGTTATTCTCGCTTTTTTTGGCTTACAAATTATTAAAAGAATGAAAATATTTTGTGGGGTTTTGTAACCAGTACTAATAAAATAAGCTTTTTGTATGCCACATTAGTATTATATCATTGGGTGGGTGGGTAAATTTCATGTAAAAGAATGTTTATCATGCCTAGACTGGTAGGATGTAAGAAATAACAGCTATCTAACAGTAGTGGTAGAAGATGTATGCAACAGATTGCTGAAGTTTTGAGCTAAATATTTCATCGTAATATATTTTCAAAACCCCTACATAAAATTTTTTCATACTTAGCATTATTGATCATAAAGCTAAGACATGTGACATAACTGCTTATCTGTGTGACATTTAGGGCAAGATCACTGTTCTAGAACATTTGTGTTATGTTTTGATTAATACTGTAGTATTTGCTTATATTGGAATGAATCAATGTGAACATACAAACAATTTATTTGATGACATGCAAATGCTTGACCCCTTTGATCCTAGGGATGAAGGTCAAAGTCATAAAATGTTTTCTTGGATCATAGCCTTGACATGCAGGTCATGACCTTGTGGTTTTTTTTTTACAAGTTTGAATCATGTAAATAGAATAATAAAAAATACTTTTTTAATTATGGATTACTGATTGCAAGGGTTGGACATTTTTACAGACAAGATTGTGCTCTCCAGATTATTAAGGAAGTCCTGGAATCTAGTTGGAAAACTTATCTTCAGCTGCAGTATTGTGTCTTCAATCAGAGCATCAGATTTTAAAATAACTTCTGAAGTTTGTAATTTTCTCCTTTAAATCTCCTGGCAAATAAAAATCATTTTGGTGCAGATAAATCTTTAATGTTCATTGCATTTTCATTCTAGTCAATATTCTTTGTAAGAATGTGCATTGGAATTATGGTTTGTGAATTACTGTGTCTACTTGCTTACGAGTCAACTGCAAACTTCACAGACCCTGATCTGCCATCTAATAATGCACCAGCAGATCTGAGTCTTTTATTAGCTTGTTAGGAGTAATTAGTAGAACAAACATCCTGCTCCCTGATCTGTAAGAGCTTAATGTTATGGCAGATCAGAATATTTGGGTTTTTGTTCAGTTTGACTTGACTTATAAGCAAGTACAGATAGTATATTGTCACACTGATTTGTATTTTGTTCAAGCTGAGTAGAAGTTTATAATGTGGTAATTGATAATTACTGTATGGTCAGAACTGCCCATCAATACTTAGAAACCACATGTCTTATTTATTTAAACTATGTAATAGATTAGAAGAGGACATGCCCATGCAGTTGTACTTGGTCTGATGCATAAGGCACACCAATTTGTGAGTTTATCCTGCATGTTGGAAATGTATAGGATGCATGTGCTATGTACAAGGCCCAACATTTTATCAGCTCTACTGGCCATAGATCAGATACACCTCTGGGATGTCTTGTTGTTTGTCATCTGTCACAACACCTCCTCAACTACTTGGATGATGAATCTTAACACACACATTCATTCAAAGATCTTATTGGTTCCAAATGAAAACTGTGCCTCTCAAACAGCCAATGCCAGTGTCCAGCTTGATAATCATAATGCTGAGAATGTATTATAAACATGGGATTTCATTAAAAGACATTGTGTAATGTCTGATTGGTTGAAATGGATATTCTGATCATGCATCCAGTATGGCCACCACGGCAGCCATCTTGCAAATATTTTTTATTGCAACTTATCTGTACAAAAAGCCATATCAACATGAACTTTTGCTAGAAGACTTATTATGATGTCTAGTTGGTCATTTATGAAAATGGTGCTGATTTAACATAAAATATGGCCACCATAATGGTCATCTTTTATATCTTCTAGCTATCTCTCCTTTTCGTTGAACAATTTATTAGGATGTGAGGTTTCTCCTATGTGAAGATGGTGCTTGATCTGACATCCAGTATAGTTGGCCTAAATATGACAATGGCAGCACTGTGGCATTTTGAAAAGCTTGGTTTTCTCAAGAATATCAGGTTTTAATACTCAGTAGTTAAAATGAAGAAATTGTCTAGGATTTATGGAAATGATTTTGGCCTGTTACTGACCATTGGATATTTATATTATAGATTAGTGCTGATTACATAGTGATGGCAGAGGTCAACTGAACATAGATTTCTGCATTACTAAAACTGGCTAGCTGATGACTGGCCCTGCAGAAAATAAACTGGTCTTCCCAATCAAAGAAACAAAGAAAGATGTTGGAAAATTACAGTCTCTCATCTGGTCTGCTGCTGTTAATATTAGCTGGCCCTTGCAAAACCCAGAGATCACAGCCCAACTGTTAACAGTATATGAACATATAAATTAGTACACTGTATTGGTTGGGAGAATTAATTTTTAAAGTAATTATTTTGTGCACACTATGTTCTAGACACCTTTGAAATCAATTGAAAATTACATGTCAGAAAATGAACTCAAGCATAATTGTTATTATAAAAAATTATTGACTGTGTAATTGAGGTAAAAACACTTTGATCAACTGCAGCATCATGTCAGCCAGCCTTCTCTGGCACACAGTTCTTTCATCCTTTCAGTGCAAGATATCTTTAGATCCCTCACACTGTGAAAACTGATCATCGGAGGCAACACATTTCCTGCTGTAAAACACTGAAAGAACTTAAACTTAGATTTTTTTTATCAGCTAATGCAAATTCTAACACTTTTAATGCCCCTCTTTTTATTAACAGTCCATCCAGTAATTAGATCAGAGTACACTGGAGTTTCATCTAATTAAAAATCATATTGTTTATAAAATCATCTTTGATCTGATATCTGTTTTTGCACGAAGCACTAGACTGAAACTGTTCCATTAGTTCACAATTATTTTTCCCATAATTCCTTTGACAACTATTAAAAAGGAACCAAAGTTGGCTTCCCTATGTAAGCTGACATTGTATATATATATATTTTAAAAAATCACACTTAAAACAATCCAAAGTCGGCTACTGGGGTTGGCATAGTTTAAATTAAAATAATCTTTCTATTTGATATCCTATCAGAAAGTTCAAAAAATAATTATAGTTAGTGGAAATATTCATCTAGCATTTTAGCTAGAATTATGCCAGTATTGGCTTTCTAAATAATTACCATGAAACTAACTTGTATTTGCCTCCCACACAAGTTTGAAATGTTATGTTTGTTTTATTGTCAAGGCGGCTGATGACAGATGCTATCTCTAGGCATCACATTTTGTGTGTTATCTGTATCATTGTAGTCATAAATAGTTCTGTAATTATTCTATTAAACACAGCAATTTTAGTTTCAAATAAGTAGCATAATTTTATCAACATTTACAAAAGTTATTTATTTATTGGACTCCACCAGAAATGTTTCATTACAGATTGAAATGCTTTCCCAAATAATGGAAATGGGACCTTTGATCATCTCTTCTTTTATTTTAAAACTGAACTTTGACATTAAGGTGGGGGATGAAAGGTTCAAAAAATTATGCAAATGATGAAGGAAAATAGTTATCAGTATTATATTTCACTTTTGATAGACTCAGTAGGTGGAAACACCTTCCCAGAAATCATTTTGCTTAGTTAATTGCATCTATTATTAATCCTATATTTCATCAACAAATCTTCATTCTGACCAGGTCCTTAAAAACAGTGGGTAGAAATTGGACATAGAATTTCTTAATAATGACCAGTCAGTCGAGACATAGTATTACCCAATAATGACCAGTCAGTCGAGACTTAAGAATCACATTTGTGTGCTTTAATAAAAGTCATCTTTGAATCATTTTTTATTTGCGGTGTTAGTAGACAACCCAATAGTCTCTAAGAGAGATGAAGGTATGGGGGTGGAGGTATGAAGGTATGGGGTGGGGGGTTTCCAACTACAGCATGTAGTAGAGACACATAATTGATTGTCAATTATGATATCGACTTGCTTATGAGTTGTCTTTCCAACTGCAAACTGCACAGTCCCTGATCTGCCATTGCATAATGTACGGACAGATCTGAGTCTGTGTAGTTTGCTAAGAGTAATCAGTAGAACAAACAAAACAGACTCTGATCTGCAGGCATAATGCGTGCAGATTCAGATCTTTCTTCTTTGCAGTTTTCCTTGACTTATAAGTGAATATATACGGTATATTATTTCCAAACCTCAGTTGTAATGTAGCAAGCATGGTTAAAAAAAAATCTATCAATGTGTGTATGAATGTCATGGTGGTGGTATAAACAAGACACCAAGCATATAGTGATTAATTTAATACCTACCAAGTCATATACCGTACCAAATAGGATTAAGACAGCCCTCAGTTTTGATGAAAAATTAATTCGGATCTGTAAGCTACAACGTTTCTGAATCCTGAATTAATTTGTTTATATATCAACATGGATAATGTTTTGAAAATGTCACAGAATATAATGGCAGATTTGCAAGATGATATGGTTAAGAAGCCACGGCACATTCATATTATAGTAGAATGTGTGTTATAACAATAAGGAGCCACAGCACATCCATGTTATAACGGGAGTCATCCATACCAATAAGGAGCCATGACATATCCATGTTATAACTGGAGTCGTGTTATACCAATAAGGAGCCGTGACCAACGTTCCCTCTAAGCTGCGCGTGTGCATGCAGCAGCTGCTCAAGCATCCCTGTGCAGCTGAATTGTCAATTTTTGCTCAATCCAACATTAAATTTTGCTGTCTCCATAATGCTTGCGCAGTGCAGCAAGCACTGCGCGCACATCTACCATTCACTTAGAGGGAACGTTGGCCATGACATATCCATGTTATAACTGATTTAAGTTTATTACAATAAGGAGCCATGACACATCCATGTTATAACTGAATTCATGTTATTACAATAAGGAGCCATGACACATCCATGTTATAACTGAATTCATGTTAGCAGTGACTGGGTGTTTGTTTGTTTGATTAGGAATTTAACGTAGCTTTTTAACAATGTTTCGCTATGATGTCTGCAGTGTGGAAGCTTATAGTGATGCCACAGACATGTAGCATGATGTCCCACCCAGTCACATTATCCTGACACCAGGCCGACTAGTCCTAACACTAATCTCTTAATGCTGAGCACCAAGGAAGGCAGCTGTTAGTACCATTTTTGTAAGTCTTTGGTATGACTCGGTGGGGGATCAAACCCATGACCTCCTGCTTCTGCGGCGGATGCTCTAACCACTAGGCCACCAGAGCGATGCAGTGAATGAGTGAGAGAAAGAGATCAGTATTTGATGCAAGTTGGCTGCTGTTATTGAAACTAGAAAACCCTTTAAACAAAATTCTAAATAAAAGTGGCCCAAGTTAGCCACATGGTCCAAGACATATACCTTTACAGATAACAGAGTCTGAGCCTGGCCAACATGGGTGTGAGAGAACGCTTGCCAGTATTTTCCTATTGGTTCCTATTATATTCCCTTGGTTTTCCCAGATTTATTATCAATCAGTTATACTGGCCACCAGATATTGCCCATCCTGTGCTGAAAATGGCATCAGTCCCACAATACCAAACTATTCTACACAGAAAATGCTCTTTGAACCAAATTTTCCAGAAAGCAGAATGTTAAGAAGAGATTTGAATTTGATTTTCCATCCAGTATGCCCACTGTCAATACAAATAAAAGTCTTACTAACCAATACAAGTGTCATATTGAAACAAATATGTACATGTACATTCAAACCCCCTAATAGTATCATGTTTGAAAAGAAAATGGATTTTCACTATCCTATAAATAGCAGCAATTAAAAGGCAAAAGGGTTAGGAATAAATAACCATTTCATGTTACTTAATTGGCTGACAAAAGCTAATATGTTGAGTCAAGTGCTTTTCTAATTTGCATAGGTAAAGTTCATTAAATGAAACAACCCAGTTTGTCATAAATGACTTCTTATGTATAAATCATTAAATGAATATGACCACATTTGACAGAAGGCATCCCAGACCAGCTGAGACCTTTCAGATTTGCACAAATGATGATTTTGGATCCAATGGCCACCATTACTACAAAAAGAAAAGCCTTGTTTAGAATTTTCCACAACAAATTTGACCAAATATTTAATTCAAAGCATTTTGGTTTGAAGGTATTTGAATTTGATACAAATGAGGTTGATCTGGAATTAAATATGGGTGAAAATGCTGAGAAAGCATTAAAGAACTTTTTGTGTAACCATTTTAAAAAAAATTGAAAAGATTTAAATAAAGCTTTTATCTAACAAAGATTTCTTTGCCAGTCGCTTGTGCAATTGGCAGTTTCATGTTAAACACTCCCAGGCCCACTTTACATCTTTTTCCTTGTTTTTGTAAAAACAAAGGTTGAAACAAAAACCAAAACGTTGCAGTAAAAAACTTATTTTGTTTAGTGGACCTGATTATTACTGACTTCACACTATTGTAATGCTAATCTCTTATTACAGGAATAATGTCAAAAAGGCTGTATACATATGCTTCATAGATCAATGCCAAGTAATTTCGTGTTAGAAAGTTCTTACACTGCTATAAGATGGCCAAGTTTGTAATGACCCATTAGCCAGAGAAACCAGTTGGTCATGCCATAACTGTTATAATAACAAGTTCCAGATCTAATCTTGGCAATTACTTACAAAATCTATTCTCTGTAAGGCATTAGTCCCTCTCTTAACCAGATTAGTCATGCCTTATGAGATTAACACCTTTCTTTCCATTCATTTTCATATTGTGAGATTAGTCTCTCTCTCTCTCTCTCTCTCTCTCTCTCTCTCTCTCTCTCTCTCTCTCTCTCTCTCTCTCTCTCTCTCTCTCTCTCTCTCTGTGGTAAATACTTAAACATGGGAAGCAGAAAATTGATTATGCAATTCATTTTCACACTCTTTTAAAGTTAGTGTTGCAGTAAAACCTATCACTGCTATGAACCACCACCTGTCTTGAGAAACCAGAATTTCCATGCACAGACTTATCTATTATATAGTGTTATGACCTGTTATGAGGGACCACCTGTCTTGAGGGACCATTCTTTTTTGGCAGAAGGGGTGGTCCGTCAAGATAGGTTCAACTGTATTAGAACTTTCTAGATAGTGAACATGCATGTAAAAAGTGGCTATAACTTTGGTGGCTGTATTACTGAAAATTACCATAAATACTCACTTATAAGTCCAGTCAAAGTGCAAGCAACAAAAATCCTGATCTGATATAGCATAATGTTGTTTGTTCTACTGATTGCTTCTGAAAAACTTCACTGACCCAGATTTTACGGTGTATTACATGACATTGGCAGATCTGGATCTATACAGTTTGCACTTGGCAATGTCTTATAAGCAAGTATAAATGGTGATTTGGTAATTCATTTAGGGAAAACCCCAAAACACCACCCCCCACCCCCCAAAAAAAACCAGTGCTACATGTCCCATAGTGGACGAAGCACTATAATTCAAAGTTCGTTCGATTTTGGGAAATGGAATAGGAAGAATAAAAACAAGCACATGCAGTTGGAAAATCTATTGTAATTGTGTATTCTGGTCATAATTTAATGACTAAATAGTTGAAATGATATTGGTGACTCCAATTGATATTTTTTAAAAAAATAATGTGTATGTAGATTACTAGCAAATCTTACAAAGAGTTTTTAAAATATTTGCATTTTTAATGCTGTTTCTACACTAATCTTAAATGTTTTTGAAATGAATATTAATAATAAGAATTTTCATATTTTATTATATTATTTACTTCAGGCAATAACACCATAGTTGATCACTTCCTGGATAACGATAACCAAACCAAATCACCATCACGCAACAAGTAGCATATTAGTATTTAATCATGCTTTACTATTTTTAATACTTTTTCCACTTGTATTTACAATAATGTTTTCATCCTGAGGGTATCATTGGAAAATAGAATTTTGTATTCAGTTACCCTCATTAAAGAAATGTATTATTATTATTATTATTATTATTATTATTGTTGTTGTTGTTGTTGTTGTTGTTGTTGTTGTCATTATTAAGTTATTTAAGCTTTTTTTTGGTTCTTTGATGGTGCAAAGCAGCTATAAAATATATTCTCATGTTGGACTGCTCCTGTGGCCTTAGTGGTTGGAGCATCTGCCTTGAATGTGGGATTCAATTTAGTCATGGTTCAAACCTCAGCCGAGTTGTTCCAAAGACTTTGAAAAATGGTACTAACATTTGCCTCACTAGGCGCTGAACATAAGAGGTTAGTGTTAGGACTGGTCAGCCTGGTGTCAGGATAATGTGACTGGGTGGAACATGATGCTACAATGTCTGCAGCATTATGCCCCAGTGCTAGACATCACTATAAACTGCCACGCTGCAGACATTGTAGCGATATGACTGAAACATTGTTAAAGCTATGTTAAAATTCCAAATCACACACATATAAAACCAAGCCACAGTGACCATTATAAGTCACATTAGTTGCTGATAAAGGTAGTGTGATATTGCTTGAAATTTTGAACTTTTAAGATATTAATGCCCTGAGTATAGGAAATTACTAATGGTTATGGAATATATTTTCCCTTATACCTTTTTTTTTACACAGTTTTCATTAATTATTATGGTCATAACAAAGTTGATGTGTTACCTCTGTTTTTTTTTCTTCATCAAAAACAAATATAGCCATTTAGTAGTTTCCAGGCTGCCTTAAATTATCTACATTTTTTCTTATTGAAAAAAGGAAATAAGCAGTGTGCCAGTCGGATGACTTTTTCAAATGTGTTGTGAACCTGATGTGATTTAACTATTTTTAAAATAAATAAATGAATGTATGAGGTATTATTTTACTTTACCCAATTAATTTGTACAGACCCAAGACTTTGAAGGGGGAGGGGCGGAAGGGTTGTATCTCTTACATATATCAGATCACTTTTATTTCAAATTTCAGTTATAGTAGCTGAATATATTACAAACAAGCAAAAATGTTTTCTGCTGTTGTGTATTCACAAAAAAGAACTAATCCTCTAATCCGCTAGTACAGTTTATGGCATTCAAAGGATTATGGATAAATTCTTTTAATTGGGGTTTAGAAGAAAGGTTATTGTAACCCTGAAATTAGCTTTGATCGTTTTTGACATATACCATAAAGATTGTAATTATCAACACATAATCATGTGAAAATTGGGCCCTGTAGCAACATATCAGTGTTTAGGTATTGATCAAGCAACACAGGGCAAATAAGATTCAGTTCTTGGCAATAAAATGCCACATGGATCTAGATATTTAACCAGACTGGACCTTTATTTTCTTTCAACCAAGTGTCCAAGTGAAATTGACCATCACTAAGAGGAAAATTGGCTGCAGTCTTAAATACAGTATTATACTACACCCCAGAGAGATGATCCTATCAATCACAGTTAATGACCATCAGGGTATCAGTTGTAAATGGTGATTTTGTTGTGATTCATTTGGAGTGGTGATGTAGAATATGTCTGGATATATTCTTTTATTTGTAATGTGCTGAAAAGGAATGTGCAATCTTTATGTGTTTTATGAACACCAGAATGTTTGCATTGTTGGGTTTCCTTTGTCAGCCCATGCATAAAACTTCTTAATAATTTACCACCAGATGCTGTACTCACACAGTAAATGTCAGTCAGTGTTTGTTAGACCCAAGAAGGAATTAACACCCACAAGCAATGTATAGAAGAACACTGTTGAAGAGCATGGACTCTTTGTTTTGAGACCACTTTCATTATAATGGACATGGGAATATTTTAGTGCTATCTTTAGGAAGTCAGAAGACATTTATTTGGAAAAATCACTAAACTGTAACAGACTGGATGATGCTGGTTTCAGATTGTCAACAGAGATTTGTGAATGTTATAAAATTATCAGTGACTATTTGAGAATATATAGCCGTCAGTAGAGATTGGTGAAGTTTGAAACGATGTTATCCCTTGAAGTTCCAGACGTATTGCCTCTGAGGCGTCACTCATGGGTCTGGTGAGTTGAGTCAAAATGTATAGAGAACATATTCATTTATGTTTTATATTTATATTATTTATATGGATGTTCAAATGTTTAGTTATTAAAAGAAAAAACACATAACGTTCTTGAGCTGGACAGAAAATGTATATATTCATTTATGAGTCAGATCCAACTGCAGACAGCGTAGACACTGTTCAGCCATTGCATACTGCACTGACAGATCAGAGTCCATGCTATTTTAGGATTACTCTTAACAAACTAAATACTGTGTAAGCAATTTGCAGTTGGATCCAACTTGAATGTGATTACTGTATATACTCGCATAATTTCGAGTCCAACTGCAAGCTGCACAGACCCATATCTGCTGTCACATAATGCATTGGCAGATCATGATATGTGTACATGTAGTTTCAATAGCAGTAATCAGTAAAACAAACAACATAGACCCTGATCAGCATGTGCATCAAGCAATGGCAGATCATGATCCTTATTGTCTACAGTTTGCCTTGAGTACTAAGCGAGCTCTTATGGCATATACGGTAATTTATCTATTACATTTGCTTCTATTGCAATAACTTCATTTTGCAGATTTAAATGATGGTCCAAAATGATTCAAATTAAATTTTATTTTGTTTTAAAAATTCCTCTGATGGTGGTTTCTAGTTTAATGTCGTATATTACCAGCCCAGTATTTGGTATTTCCAAAAAATATGGAGCTATCTCATCAAAATAATGTTATTTCTGACAGTTGGTGCACACTAAAAGGGAAAAAAAATGTAAAATTATTTTTCTCTTTTCTTTGTGTATCCAGATCCTTAAGTTGTAGGACGAACAGTAAATACAGTAAATCACAACTTAAAGGTCTGTAGATCATACAGACCTTTAAGTTGTGATTCATGTTAATATTCACAAGGCCTTAGTTTTCATAACATCTTAGTGTTTATTAAGCCTTAGTTTTCATAAAGTCTTAGTGTTTATAAGGTAAAGTATTTTGCTATAATGAATGATTTGGTTCTATACAAATCATTTCTTTTAATGAGGTATTCATTATAACAAAGTATTTGTTACATATGTGTGCTCTCTTAGGTAGGTATGCATTGTATAAGGGAGTGTGGAATATGAGGTTCATTGTAGTAGCTAGGTTTGAATGCATTGCCATCTCTAAAGGTCTCAAATTGATTTTTGTAGAAAGAAAAGTATATGTCAATTTATTGTCTTTTTCCACTCTGTTTATGGACACCAAAAATTTTGGCCAAAAACATTTATGTTGTGTATTTTTTAGCTGTTAAATAATTGCCCTCATGCACTAGTGTTTAGTTCTATAGACTAAATAATAGATAGAGTTTGGGGGCCCCGAGTGGCCGAGTGGTCTAAAGCGCTTTCCGTTACGGATCACTGCCATCTCACCTCTGTCTATGTGGGTTCGAGTCTAAGATTCAGCTAATGTAGTTTTGTGAGAAAGCTTGCCTGTAGCTTCTCGTGAGTCATGTTGTTTTTTTTTTGTGGGGGGGTTCCCGGCTTCTTCCTCCACCAGTAATACTGGCTGCCATGTATAGCCTATCGTGTGCTGAAAAAATGGTTTTAAATACTACAACAATATAGATAGAGTTTGGTAGGCTTGAGAAGTTACATGAACATTGTACTGTTTATTACTGTTTATTTATTTATTATTTACTGTTTATTTCACTGACAGTAATGAATAAAATTGTCAATATATTGCAGAGACTCTGCAACATTAGAAGACAAGGTTGCCTTTTGTAAACCCTTTTTGCAGTTCCGTTTTCAAACCCAATTTCAGTTAGCTTTGTAAACCCATTCCAATCAGAAATGCAGCTGCGTGGAACTGAAAATGTTAGTGCATGGCATATCATCATGAGGGAATGCATTGATTTGGTCAGTCTTTTTTTTTATAGGAATAGTTTCTAAAATAATTTTCAAACTTATTGACCATTTCTCAAAGGAAACAATTTTCTTTTAAGTTGTATATTATTTTCAGCACACGATAGGCTGTACATGGCGGCTAAAGTATTAATGGTGGAGGAAGAACCTGGGAAACCCCCCAGATAGAACCACTGACCCACAGGAAGCTACTGGCAAGCTTTCTCACATACCCACATTGGCCAAATCTGAGACTCGAACCCACGCAGACAGAGGTGAGATGGCAGTGATCCGTAATGGAGAGCGCTTTAGACCACTCAACCACTGGTGGGCCCCTATATAAAAATGTAAAGTACAAATGAAATCATATCCTCTGTGAAATAGGTTAAGAGAGAAAACAAAGTAGATAAAAGTCGAAGTCTTCATCTAAAGATTCTTTTAGTATTAAAATGTGAACCTAGTCATGTAGTGCTTGGTTATTTAGGAATTACATTTCATAATGACATATTTCATAAAAAATAAGACAGCACAAATGATGTACAGATGATGCTAATTTGAAATCAAATATTGCAGCCATTACAGATAATTGAAAACCATTAATCAAATTCTTTTCAAAAGATGCTCAACAGAATAGGAACAAATTTTATGCAGAATATATTTATTTGAAAGGCTTTAAGCCATTTTACAAATGAGACAGTACTTCCTGCAAGGTATGGTTACTGTTAATAAGAAAAGAAAACGCCACAATGATTCAACTGAATTAAACCAAATTAACTAAAAGCATTTCTATGAAAAGATTTCAGATTCTAACTGTGTGTATGGTTCATTTCACCTAGAACTTTATCTTAATATATCAAAATAAAGAAAAACATGTTATCCATTAGCCTGGCATACAAACAAGACATGATTCCATTCACTAGAGTTTTAAGAAAAATGTTATGCCTTGATAAGTGGGTGCTCCACTGTGTTTTTATGAATTTCTTGATGTTATATACAATGGTGACTTCCTGATCTGCACAGAAGAACACTGCCTTGCACCAAGAGACTATATGATATTTTTCTGGCTCCAGAATTTATGGTGAAACTTCTTTTTGACGTAGGTCATAATCCCAAAACTTAAGAAATGAACTAAATTTGTGTTGAATTTCAGCTACACACCCCTGCAAGAAGCAAAACATTTATATGATAAACAATATATTGTTATCATATATTCATCATAATCAATATTTTAAATGTTAAAGGAAAAATATATCCTGATCTTCATATATATATATATATATATATATATATATATATATATATAGTGTATGCAGCCATGCTGCCATGCTGTAGTGTGTATATTACTTGTGTCAGATAACACACAACATGTTGTTTATTGATGTGAATATAGAGAAAACAAATTGTGACTGAAAGCTGGATCCAACAAATGAGAAAGACAGATGTGGAGACAGCAAGAGATAAATCATCTGATTGCTTGAAGGCACCTGCCATTCACAAATGACACTGTAAGGTGCAAAATAATCAAGATTGTATTATATCCATGTTGACTCAATGACTATCTCACAAATAAAATCAGTATTTAAAAATATATTCACTTTGAGAGAAAATGGCAGTCAGTGCACTAGCATCAGCTACAAAAAGTATTATTAAAGCAAGTTAATGTTGTGTATGCTATAATCCTTGTATAGACTTAAATGGTCAGGTATCAGTTATGATTACTGTAGTAATAATAATAATAATAATAATGAGGACTTTGTATAGCGCATAATCTATAGAAGCTCTAAGCGCTTTACACCATCTTTATTGATATGACTAAACTATATTTTAAAAAAAACAATATTTAAAAAAATGACCAAAAAATATGAATTTGGAAAACATAAAATAAAATACATGTACAAATAAAAAAAAATTCAGATAGCCAATAATTAGATCCTGGGTGGTAAATAAATACACAACTGGTAGTGGGCATTAAACTCAATATTTGGAGTTGTCTCCCATGATAACATTTCATGGCATGAGAGATCTGAACAATATGCACTGAAGGGATATTGTGCAGCAGAATGGTTGATGAGATGATACTATATTGGATTTTATCTCAAGTTCACAGTTTAATAAATTGTAAATTAAAATGTAAGTATACATTTTCTGGCATGTTATTTTTCAGTAATGTAAAAGATTTTCCACAACTTATGACTTTTAAAAAAATGATGTGTCCTGAAACCCACAGTGTACAAAAGTTACTTTAAAAGTTAATTTAAGGTGTCCTAAGAAATACAGCATCCCAAAATATACAGTAAATACAGTAGACTGCTTACCTGGCTGTAAAATAATTAGTGATCCAATAGCTGTAATAACATTTGCATTGCAAATTTTGTTTTCAATATAGGCACAGTGGAAGTAATAATTTGTTATGACTCTTGCACTGTGTCCTATTAAATAGAAATGCAGGTAAGAGAAGAGATTTTACATTTTTATTATCTGCACAGCAGTTGTGGTCATGTGTTATCAGAAGAACTGCATGTCCTATACATTAGATTAGCATTTGACAGTTTAGATGCTGCCACTGAATAAAAAACATCATACATGTATTCAGCACTGTACAAGCTTAAAAAGTGCAGATAGTAAATTACTTTATAATTATTTAATCATTATAGGTTTTTCATTGCTCAATTGCAGCAAGTCACCTAGTAAGCACTCAGTTAAGGAATCTTCATGATCAGATTGAGTGTTGTTGATGATGATCAATATTACTGGCTTTGTTTATGCTCAAATCAAAATGGCTGCATGGCTTTCGCTTACTCACATTGAAGGGGTGGGTGGGTTGTCAGATGTCCTGAAGACTTTACATTTGTGACATATGACTTATAAATGAGATGAACAGAGGCAAATAAATAGCTGATAAGTGGTTGTCCAAGTGAGGTGAAGAGACAAATAGTCTTTGTTGAGGAGTTGATTATCTGTGGCTGTCCAAGTTAGACGAAGACACAACTAGTATTCTTTGCTGAGGATTTGACTGTCATTTGTTGTCTATGAAGTAATAATAATAATAATAATAAAAATAATAATAATAATAATAATAATAATAATGAGGACTCTGTATTATGCCTTAATGCTTACTGCTCTAAGCATTTTACAACATATTTAATGATATGTCTACAAAAAAATTGAACAAACAAACACAATGAAATTAGAGAACATAAAAACATGCTGAAAATATTTAAGGTAGGAGACATTGTTAGGTCTTTAAGTTTGTTCTTGCATTCAAAATATGTGAGTTTTAAGAGCACAGAGGGAAGTGTCTTTGTGTCTAATCTCAGTGGTCTATTTATTCCATGTTGCTGGGTCCTGGTATGCATAAGAACATTGTCCATATGATTTTGTTTCCATAGTTGAAATATTGAGCATACAATTGCCAGAAGAGGAGTGTAAGTATCTTACTGGTGTGTACACATGGGTGAGGTCAGATAGGTATGTTTGACTGGAGTCTGTCAGTGAAATGTAGCACAGAGAACAAAGCTTCCCAGTAGCTTCTGATGGGTTGGTGGTTCTTCCCAGTAGCTTCTGATGGGTTGGTGGTTCTTCCCAGTAGCTTCTGATGGGTGGGTGGTTCTTTCCAGGGGTTTTCCGGGCTCTTCCTCCATCATTAAGACTGTTTGCCTTGTATAGCCTATCTTGTGCTGAAAAATGGCTTTAAACCCTACAACAACAACAGCAACAACAACAACAACAACAGCATAACTCATGGATTTGGAATGTTTTCAAGTTTTCTGTGATAAGTGGAGACTACAGCTTACTAGGGATATTATTTCAAGATAATGGTTATGTTGGTGATGATAAATTGATTGCAGTGCAGAGTCATCTAGCACAAACCATGTGACCTTTGTCTCAGAATATGTCAGCTACAAGTGCATACACCATGGTAATTATGGGGTCTGTAGGACAACAATGACAGCTGATTTGATTGACAATCACTATTAGTTGCAGGGACTGGTAGTCTTGTTAGCTCTTCAGTCTCCAAAATTACATTATAATGTATTCAGATAAATTAGAACTTGAGAGAAGAGGTTTCAGTTTCCTGGTTTCATTCTTCTCTTTTGCCAGGGTTTCAAATAAAGAAACCTGATATGTAAACCTGTGTCACTTAATACCTCAAGTAAATACACTGTTTAATTGGTTCATCGGAGACACAAAGCCATGATATAATGAAAATTGTTGCTCCAAAAGCTAAACTTGAGCCATAAAAAATGGAATTTAAGAATGTAATGACATGTACTCATCAGCCACAGCACACAGAATTTCAAGTGAAACAAGTAAAGAAGTAAAGATTTAATTTTTTAATTTGGTTTGTAACCCTACCAGTTTCTGGTTTATTTTAATACCAAGATTTATTTCTTGCTATACTGACATGTCAGTTTTAAGGACTTAAATGTCATGTAGGTGTTTTATGTATGTCACACTATGATACATATGGAACTTTCATTAATGAATTAAATTAATTTAATTTGTAAATTTGTAAAAAAAAAAAAAAAAAAAAAAAACTCTGAAAGATACTAAATACCAGAGGGTTGTTAGATTAATGTCAATAAACACAATTTTTACAATATGGAAGACATTAATTGTGTTTACGTTCAGGGTGATAAAGTTCAAGGTTTCTTACTAATGGGAAATCATGTGGGTTTCCAGGTATTTAAAGATACAAGACTGGGTCTCCATATATTTAACATAAAAAACTGACTTTCTTGGCTTAAAGATGTATAGTACACAAACAGATGGGAAAATGCCACTGTCTTTTCACACACACATACATGAACTTAGAACAAGACTTTTCTAAACTGATCCAGTATGGAGCCAGTATAAGATACAGGTTCAAATAGGTTGCCATTTTATTTTCTTCAAGATTTAACAGAATCTAATGTTCCTTATATAAACATTTGAGGAACATTGATTTAAATTGCACCAGTATTGTGCTGTGTGCCATTAATACCTAGATCAACTTCTAATTTTACATGCACAAGTTTTATTCCTTTCATACAGAAAATACAGTCATAACAAATATCAATATCTGAGATTTTAAGCTTATTAAAGGTCAGTTGCAGAAAACTGGTTGTTTGCTGCAGTGTCCTAAGTGGTTGGAGCATTTGCCTTTGTTGCTGGAGGTCATGGGTTTGAACCCTTTAGCCAAGTAATACCAAAGACATAAAAATAGCATCAGCAGCTGCTTCACTTGGCACTCAGTATTAAGATGTTTAAGTCTTTAGACTGGTCGGGCTGGTATCAGGATAGGGTGGAAGACACCACTATAAACTACACACTGCAGACATTGTAGCGATATGAATATAACTGTTAAAGCTATTTTAAAAAGCCAAATCACACACACACACACACACACACACACACACACACACATTTTATGTTTTTGTCAGTCTGATTAGCAACTAAAGTGCCATGCTCACCTGTATAAGCCACTTCATTTGATCACTTGCATTCTTTATCATAAACATATCATATTGGAATCAAGGTGTGAAAATATTTGTTTCCCTTGTTTTTGGTTTTCATACGAGACCATTTCTGAATAACTGATTGTAAAAAGCAGTCATAATGATCATTAGAAATGCTCCTCTGATTTGGTAGCACCAGCTTTAAGAATTTGGACATCCTTCTGAGAAAAATCTGATCTCTGATATAAACACAAAAACCTCAAACATTTTTGCCCATTCTGTGTATAATCATTTGACTGTTTTGTATATAACAGATGTCTTGTCTTCATGATGTGTTTGTCAGTTATGAAAACATCAGAGCCTTGGGGAATGGAAAGCCCTTGGTTCTATTGGTCAATCATTAATTGATTCTCACATTTTCATTTGCTGTAATGTGAGGTAGCCTGAAATGCCAAAGCTGGTTAAAATAATAATTATCTTCAACAAAATGAAGCTGTTTAATCTCTTTCTTCAATATTAATATATTGTATTTGTTTTGTTAACGAAACATACCTCAACTTGTACCGATTTTTACATTCCTCAGCTCACATTGCATTTCGGCCAACCAAAATGTACGTCAGTACTTGAAAACTATTTGCATGTGTCATAATTTAAAATAAAAAACATCAGAGTAAGTATGATATGACTAAAGCAGTCAGACTTTAATTTTTTTTCCAAAAGTGTGGTATTCAAAAGAGTTTCAGGGGCTACATGGCAGAAAATAAGTACTAAAATTCACACCAAAAAAGAGACAACTATGACACTAGGACCAATATCCCAAAAGGGGTATGCAAATGTTATAAGTTTGTGAAACACTGATTTGTGGAAAAGTGTTGATATGGGCTGCCAAGTGTGTGAGATATTCCATATATAGATATATTGAATGGGGAACATGCTGCACAATGCTGTTTATTTAGGCAGTAAGACATGGTCCCAAACATCAATAACAGTAGATCTCTTATTTTGTGTGATTATCTGATGTAGTGCCAATGAATGCCAAAAGTGCCACTTACCAAGCACTAAATGCAAGACTGAAAAGCATAACAATTATGAAGGAGAAAGGAATTGATGTGTAACACTTACCAAGCACTAAATGCAAAACTATAAAGCATAACATATATACAGGAGAAAGGAATTGATGTGCAACACTTACTTAGCACTAAATGCAAAACTACATGTATAAAGCTTAACATATATGCAGGAAAAAGGAATCGATGTGTAATTTGGTATTTTAGTTTATTTCAATGTTTCTAGTAACCAACGTTCCCCCTAAGCGATTTTCCACTACATGTAAAATCTGCAGAAAATACAGATATCATGAGCATGGATGTGTTTCTAATAGATAATGGAATTTAGTATTTTAATACTAAACATGTTAAAATAAACAGTAATTTTTGCTATTTTCATATTATGTGCTATGTTATGCTCTTCATATGAGGGCCTCAGTCGAGAATAGTCCTTGCCTAATGAGTCACCTTCTATAAATAAAACATTATTATTATTATTATTATTATTATTATTATTATTATTATTATTATTAAAGACATGTTTCTGGTGCAGTAGAAACTGTTCAACAAACTTTTCAACTGTTCATAAAGGGTCTTCATTTTTCAGACATTTAGCTTTAAACATTATATAGAATATCTATGTGAACTGTGACTGTGCAAGAAAATATGTTTCCATATGTTAATGAAAAAAATTTAGATACATATAGTCTGTATACTGATATCATTTGTGAAATGTCATGTATAAACAAAATCACGATTATAGTCATTATACTTGTATACTGAAATTTCCCATAGTGTATAATTTAACGGCACAGTCAGAACTTTCTCATATCAAAGGGAGACAAAATGACTATGTTCAGTGGTGTCGAGGGTGGAGTATGCATGTGTCAATAATGGTTTCTTTCTTTGCTCAAAAGAGGCAGAAATACTTATTTAACTTGAACAATGATTTGTGCAAAGTTTGCTTCATCCTCAGATTTGTCGGGAAGAAATCCCCCCCCCCCCTCACAATAGCACATCAGACATTAATCACAAGTGTGTTTCCTCCTTTGATTTGTTTTACAAAAGGTCTTATTCTATAATATTAAAGTTCTTGTATGACTGTGATCTTTGTTACGGGACAAAGATATCACAATTAAACCGTCTTTCCATAATTACATAGTTTATTGCATTTCCATTTTGATGGATTTAGTGGAAGATTATACTTTTAAATGGATCTCACGGTTAGGTCCTTATGATTTTTATCATAGGGTATATTGATGCGTGTGAGTAAGATATTTAATTTAATTTAAATATGTATTAAGCAAGAAATATTTCGCTTAAGTTTCAGGTTCACATTCTGCTCCGTTATTTTGCATCATCCTTTACTATTGTCAAGATTCTGGAATATGTTTCTGTTGCAAACTAATTGGGCTTTCCTTGGGAGGATTATATGGATACTGTTTTTGTGTGTAGTATTGCTGTTTTTGTGTGTAGTATCGCTGTTTTTGTGTGTAGTATTGCTGTTTTTGTGTGTAGTATTGCTGTTTTTGTGTGTAGTATTGCTGTTTTTGTGTGTAGTATTGCTGTTTTTGTGTGTAGTATCGCTGTTTTTGTGTGTAGTATTGCTGTTTTTGTGTGTATTATCGCTGTTTTTGTGTGTAGTATCGCTGTTTTTGTGTGTAGTATCGCTGTTTTTGTGTGTAGTATCATCGCTGTTTTTGTGTGTAGTATCGCTGTTTTTGTGTGTAGTATCGCTGTTTTTGTGTATAGTATCGCTGTTTTTGTGTGTAGTATCGCTGTTTTTGTGTGTAGTATCAGTTTTTGTGTGTAGTATCGCTGTTTTTGTGTGTAGTATCACTGTTTTTGTGTGTAGTATCACTGTTTTTGTGTGTAGTATCACTGTTTTTGTGTATAGTATCGCTGTTTTTGTGTGTAGTATCGCTGTTATTGTGTGTAGTATCGCTGTTTTTATGTGTAGTATTTATTGTATGTTCACTTTCATTGTGTCCTCTATGAGAAAGGAGTGGTACTGAGGTACATAATACAAATTTAAGTTCTCACCGAGATGTGTATATCAAAATGTCGTTCACTGCGAATACATGTACATCAACATCTATTCAAGGCTATAACTTGATACAATAATACCACACTAGGAGTGAGATTTAGACTGTATGGCATAAAGCTGACATGCCTTGCCTTCATCAGTTTGTTTTGCAGTTCGGCCCTCGATGATATAATTTCCGCTTACTTGTTTAATAGTGGTTTGTATAACGATAAGTCCAGTTGCATAAATTTGGATTTGAGTGTATTTTTTTTCACACCAATTTTCTGAAGCATTTTATTATATATTTTTTCATGCCAATGTTCTGAAGCATACTCGGTTTTACTCCTTTCACAATAGATGAGCCAACATGTATAGAGTTCTGTTTTGCTTATTTTTGTTGTTGCTGTTGTTGGGGATTTTTCTGGGGCATATTTGCCAGATAAATATCACATTGGTGTGAAAGTGATAAATATGGGGTGGGTGTACTTTATTAAATACCCTACATTATTTTGATTTATTTGTGGAATGAAGAGAAACTTGGAGCTGATTTTTGTATCATTCGTGGATTAGTACCTGACAATTAAAAACAAATGCTACCTTTTAATTGGTTCCTGCTTGATTTGGATACTTTGAAATTTATCTGCCAACGATTTTAGATTGGGGATGCCAGTTGAGTCTCTCTGCCAGAAAATTGGGGGCAGATTTCATAGACATCTTTTACATCATTTTGACATTCCTCAGGAATATTCTTTCATGCATTGGTAACATGATAATTGGAATTATTGCACTCTGATCATTGTCCTTCTGCTACTGTAATCAAGAATTGTTTGATGTACCCTTTCCTAGAGTCTGGAAATTATTTTCATATTTATAGCAGATATATTCCACCAAATTATAAAACAGAACTCAAGATGTGGTTGAATTTAACTCCACAGTAATGGAGTCAGAAATGAGAGTTTATTTTCTTTTCAACAAAGCTTTTCCAAGAATGTTATCAAATCAAGTCATTTTTTAGATCAATGTTATAGAGAACCTGCATTTTATCAATCTGCAAACTTTTTTTTATATGCCATGTAGTTATCAGTGAGACTTTTATTCTTCTGCCATGTCAGCATCTGAGTGAGACTTTTATTCTTCTTCCATGTCGACATCAGCAGAACTTTATTTTGTTCCAGATTGATGATGAAACCATTTTTCTGGCATCATGTATAAAGTATGTTTTGAGTAATTTGAAGCTTGATTACTTTGTATCATCACACAAGGTAGTCTTCTCAGCATAAATGTCAGTTGAGAATACTGCATGCCCTGTTTTCAGGGGTAGGTCATTTATGAACAGAACAAATATCAAAGGCCCTAAGATAGAATCTTGTGGTGCTACACAATTTATGATTTTGTTTTCACATAAATATCCAGTCAATATTACTGTTGAGATTCATTGCCCATATAGGATATGAAGCACTTAAGAGCATCAAAATTACATTGATGGATTTTTAACTTTTAAAGAAGAATTTCATGGTCTACTTGGTTGAAAGCATACAAGGTTGAAAGCATTTAGAAATCTATCATTACAGTGCCTGCTAACTGAGGTAATTGCAGTTTTGTATAAATGATCTTTTCAAAAGTTCAATTGATTTTCATGAAGTACTAGTAGATTATAATAGTTATCAGTTATTTTATATCAAGTACATGTATATTGTAATTACTTAGTGCTTTCAAGAATTGTGTACATGCATTTCTGGTAATTTGGAAAAAGACGAAATGATTGATTTTGGACTGAAGATTATTTACATTATCTTTTGATCAATATTTGTTATATATTAGTGGTCTTACTTCAGCAGTTTTCTAAGATTGAGGGAATTGACTTGTTTGTAAACTGTGATTACAGTAGATGCATCTGCTTTAGTGAAGTCTTATACCTATTGCGTTAAGTCCTGTAGCTTTCAGATACCAATATTTATTAAAATTATTCACCAAGAACGCAGAACACATTACTAGAATTTCAAATTTAGATTCATTTGGAAGTTTTGTGTATCAAAATGCATTTGTTCAGAATGACGCAAGTCCAGCATTGTAATTTTTATTCAAATTTTTTAGGCAGTGTTGACAAAGAATTAAATGAAAATACTTGCAATGTAAATCTGGATGATAAATGTGATAGAAATTTGTTTTCATTGCAGTTTATTTGATTAAAATTAATTTTATGATAATCATTTACAGAAGAGGCTTCAAAGGGGTTATATGTTTTACAATTGATTTGATATATGTATCTTTGCCATCTGCTTCCAATGCACAATCAGTCTTGGATTTAATTGGTAAACGTTAACATTTGAATGGTAATGGTTAACATTTGAATGATAATGGCTAACATTGGAATGGCAATGGTTAACATGATTGGTAATGTTTAACATTTGAATGGTAATGGTCAACATTTTAATGGTAATGGATAACATGATTGGTAATGGTTAACATTTTAATGGTAATGGATAACATGATTGGGAATGGTTAACATTGGAATGGTAATGGATAACATTGGAATAGTAATGGTTAACATTGGAATAGTAATGGTTAACATTGGAATAGCAATGGTTAACATTGGAATAGCAATGGATAACATTGGAATAGTAATGATTAACATTGGAATAGTAATGATTAACATTGGAATAGTAATGGTTAACATTGGAATAGCAATGGATAACATTGGAATAGTAATTATTAACATTGGAATAGTAATGGTTAACATTGGAATAGCAATGGATAACATTGGAATAGTAATGATTAACATTGGAATAGTAATGATTAACATTGGAATAGTAATGGTTAACATTGGAATAGTAATGGTTAACATTGGAATAGCAATGGATAACATTGGAATAGTAATGATTAACATGATTATTAATGGTTAACATTTAAATGGTAATAGTTAGCATTTTAATAGTAATGCCTAAGATTGGAATAGTAATGGTTAACATTGGAATAGTAATGGATAACATTGGAATAGTAATGATTAACATGATTATTAATGGTTAACATTTAAATGGTAATAGTTAGCATTTTAATAGTAATGCCTAACATTGGATTGGTAATGGTTAACATGACTGGTAATGGTTAACATTGGAATGGTAATGATTAACATTGGAATAGTAATGCTTATAATTTGAAAGGATAATGGTTGACATTTGAAAGGATAATGGTTGATATTTGAATGGTAATCGTTAACATGATTTGTAATGGTTACATTTTATATGATAATGGTTTACATTTGGTTAGCATTGAATTGGTAATGGTTAACATTTGATTGGTAATGGTTAGCATTTAATAGGGTTGTTAGGTTTAATCACATTTTTCAGCACAAGATGGGCTATACATGGCGACCAGTATAACTGGTTTAGGAAAAACCCTGAAACACCCAGGGAAGAACCCACTGACCTATGATAAGCTACTGGCATACTTTCCCATGTACCCATGTTTGCCGAGCCTGAGAATCAAGCCTAAAGATATCAGGTGTCAGTCCTCTGGAATGGTGAGCACTTTAGACCCAGTGTCTTTTTGTGGTCTATAAAGCAAAAGTGACATTTTCTTTGCTGCTCACCTAAACAGAAGGCATGGTCGCCAAAAACCTAAGATTTCATTTGTGCCAAGGTGTCCCACGTATACTGCTTGCCAATTTTTAGCATGTCCAGATAACTAATTTAGCATGCCAAGATAACTCATTTTAGCATGCCTAGATAACTTATTTTAGCATGCCCAGATAACTTATTTTTTAGCATGCTCAGATAACTGAAATTAGCATGCCTATATAACTTATTTTTAGCATGCCCAGATAACTTATTTTTAGCATGCCTAGATAACTTATTTTTAGCATGCCTAGACAACTCATTTTAGCTGCCTAGATTACTCATTTTAGCATGCCCAGATAACTTATTTTTAGCATGCCCAGATAACTTATTTTAGCATGCCTAGATAACTCAACTTAGCATGTCCAGATAACAAATGATCATGCTTACAATGCTGATCCAGGTGCAGGTCACATTTTTTAAAATAGAAACTTCCAAAACATTGGTTTAAAATTGGTAAATGCATGCAAAGATTTGGAATCAGAGATTATGAAATTTACATAAGAAATCAAATATTTAAAATTTTCTTTTAAAAAGTCTTAATATAACATAGATAACAATATACAGTCATGGAAATATTGTGACTACTGGTGTGAGCATGTTAAGAAATACTAAATAAATCTTGCCAAGTGAAATTCGTGTTTCAGTGTTTTCCATGGAATTTGTTTGCATTCTGATCCATTCTGATTAAGTTATCAAACAGAAGTGTACATGTCACAAGAATGGTTTTCAGTGATGTTGTATCAGTAATTATGAACACTACAGACACACGCCATAAGTCACACTCTTGAATATCCTGCTATATATATATATATATATATATATATATATATATATTGCTAAGTAATTGAGTCATTCCCTTGTTGCTAATTAATTGTCATTCCTTTGTTGCTAAGTAATTGAGTCATATCCTTGTTGCTAAGTAATTGAGTCATTCCCTTGTTGCTAAAGTGGAATCAGTCTTTACTGTATAATTGTTGGTTTACTTCCTTTGTGTCAGTGCTATCCCTGATCCTACATTATACCGATGGAAGGAAAGAATACACTACTAGATCTGTCGGAGTGAATTAAATCTTGTCTTCCATTAACCAAATTATGTCTTATTCCATCAAGCAAGATCTTTCTTTGTCTTCAAGACTCATGTTTTATTGCTTCCACATCTATGGTTTTATTGTTGTTATCTTATGGAACCATATAAAATTATCTACCATTATCACGTAGTGGATAGTTTTTTTATTTTCAAAATCTTTTTTTTGTCTGTTAGAGTCGAATAAATATCGCAAACGTTTGTGGTGGTGGTGGTGGTGATAGTGTTGTTTTAAGATATTCCTATTCTTGAGTATCACACTATCTTACTTGCGTCTACATGCGTTTCATTTACGTTGAAGTCATGGTATGAATGAATAATGATGTCAGGTTGTACTTTTTTTCTTCAGTATCTGGACCTGATATGCATTATATGCTATCCATGTTTCCTCTCTCTCTCTCTCTCTCTCTCTCTCTCTCTCTCTCTCTCTATATATATAAAATCAAATCACCTCTGTCTTTGTAGGCATGTGAGATAGCTTGCCAACAGCTTCTTCCTCCACCATTTTTACTGGTTGCCATATATATCTTTTGCTGAAAAATGGTGTTTAATCCTACAACAACAACAACAATATACAATATATCTACATACATGTACATAAAAATTGATAATGGCACAAATTCAAAACTGTTTCTCAGTGTTTCAGGCTAAACAGGCTCTTAACCAGGAAAAAATCTTCTGTATACAGAACAAACATTTACGACACAAATCAACAACAAATTCTTGACTTCTCCACGTTAGTAAGGGGCAATTTAAGAGATGTAAGAATACAAGCTTGTGCAAAATAATAGACAAGCAGGTTTTAGTGTCTACCACATAGCAAACTAGTATGCTTAGATTTAATTCTTGACAACTAAGGATGGAAACACAGCATGGTAAAAGATCAATGCCATCTATAAGCTGTCCTAAAGAAATGATATCCTAATAGAGCTAATTTGCAAGAAGGTTTTGAAGGAAAGATGTTAAAATAATTGTTTAACAGATAATGGACAGGAACTGTAGCAATAACAACAACAACAACAATAATAATAATAATAATAATAATAATAATAATAATAATAATAATAATTACAGTTTAGTGAGGGATAGGTTTATTAAAAAGTTCTATGGTTTTTATTGCAGAATTGATGTCCCTATGTGCATCTTATCAATTCTGACTTTGTTTAGATGAAAAAAAGATTTCAGTTGAATGCTTGATAATTTTAGATAATGTTTCAAAGTGATAATGTGGAAATTAGGAAAGCCAATCTTGTTTTAGAAAATGATTCCTAATTTTGTTCTGAACATGCAAAATCCATGTTCATAAAGTTTAGGTAAAGAAAGTAAAACAAAATCATGAAATTAAAACTTTTGTTTGAGAATATAATAATTATCTTTTGACAAGACTTTATTAGAGTTCATTCCTGTGCTCCCTTGTTCTATATTTAATATATATTCTAACACTTTATCCATGGGGACTGGTTGATAGAATGCCAGACTCAAAATCAAAAGGTTGCAGGATTGAATAATATCACTGCCAGTCTGATCTCCTGGCCTTGACATTGGTAATGGATTAGTTGGTGAGTCTTTAAATGACAACCATCATAGAATATCATTTTGCTGTCAATGTTGAAGAATACATAAGCTTTGTTACAGAGTATGTAAATATATAAAAAATTGAAAAAAGGATAGTTTGTTGATTGAGACTAGTTAATTTAAATTAGTCATTGATTGAGGCCTATTAATAAGTAAGATGAATTCACTATGTTGAAACTGATTCTCACCATTCCACTGAATTAGAATTGGTTTCTCTTGAGTACGGACCATAATGAAGTCAAGATGGCTACCACATATATATAGTGTATGATACTTGTCTGTAATGAGTTGGCAACAAGTCTGTACATGAGTTGACCAAATAAATAATGGCCTTCAAATATTTGCTGAAAACACACACATTTCAAGGCTATGTTGTAGGGCATATATTGAATTACCAGGAAAAAGATGGATGCCCAGTCTAAGTTGTTACAGTCTGGACCATTGTTTATTGCCCTACATTAACAGTTGAGCCCAACAAATTGATATTGGAGCTTAAGGAAATTTAATTTTCAGGTCAACCCTTGATGGGATTGAATACTATAACCATCTTAGTTCTTTTATATGTCCAGGAAGCAGCTTTCTGAAAGACAAAAATCTAGCAGGCAGCATCTGTGAAAAATAATTTTTAATCACTTGATCTCAGTATGCTTGCTACTGAAGTGATGAGCATCTGTTCTACCATGCTGTTCTAAGATTTGATGGTTAAAGCGTCAGCTATGTACGATATGAAAAGTATACATTGCCTTTATATTCCCCTTAAATGTATCGCATGTGGTCACATACAGAATACAGCTATTTTGTATCAGTCCAAATGATGTCATTATGATGTCTTTCTCTCCATAAACTTGTTACTTTCTGGAGCATAGTATTTCTATAAAACTTCGTACACATATTTAAATTATAGTCCAAATGAAACTTATGGTTAGCTATTCTTTACTGATTCTAGAGTTTTCTATAAATTTGTTTCTGTTCTTTTTTACCATCCGACCATCAAGTTGAATTTGACACTTTCGTTTTTTAGTACAAAAAATATATATATCGGTGAAATTAGGTATAATTAGACTGATGGGATAGGAATACTTCGAGGCTGTCGACATGCTGTCAGGCTCGGACAAGTTCATGAGCCATCTCAACAGAGTTGTCTCCTCCCAACTCAGAAAAAACATGAAATTGGTTTTGAATTTAGTTTTACCATATGAGCAAATTTCAAATCGAATTGTGATTTGTAAAAATTTGACTACCGACATAGTAAAATATTGTCTAAAATTATGGACACTCTTATGTTATAGAAGACACCCAGGTAGTTCCAATTTGGGTGTTTGATATCCAATCTGGGTGTTTGATATCCACCAATCTGGGTGTTTGATATTGAAATATGAATTGAACACTGTTTTGAAAACCCAATCAGGCATTTAAGAATAAATAAGTATGTAAAAGGAATGTAATAAAGTTAGATAAACAAAAGTGTATATAGTAATTTATGATGTTTTGCTTATGGGTAATGAAATTTCAACTGGTATGTAACCTACTTGTGACAAAATATTTAGTACAAATTACCTTTTGAAAGCTTTTCCTAGTTGTAGCTGAAATTAGAGACATTGTTTTATTGATGGAATTTCAGTCCTTCAACAGCGTTAAGTTTGGAACATTCATTAGCACCAGATTCTTTGTCATCCAGGATGCATCTTTACTAGAAAATATAGATTTCATCATGAATACTCAGAAATTTAAAGTTATTGAATTTTTAATATTATGGTGTTTGCTTAGGTTTACTATGACAACAGAATTAGTATTGTGTCATCAAGCCTAAGAGTTCTACTGTATTACTTGCCAGTAGCTTCCTATCGGTTGTTGGATTTTACCAGCATTTTGCATCCAGGTGTCACAGTTACTAATTTTATTTGCATCCAGGTGTCACAGTTACTAATTTTATTTGCATCCAGGTGTCACAGTTACTAATTTTATTTCCACTTGGCAACTCGAGTTATCCACCATCTACGGTTAGTAATCTTTGTAGATAGCTAGCACTTGAGGTGATGATGCCTCCCTGATTAATTTTTGGTTCAAAAGGTCACTGTCACTGTGACTGAAAAAGCCTATTGGTTGGTTTGTACTTGTGGTAAGTAAGAAGCTTATTGATTTGGGGGTCAAAAGGTTCAAGGTCAAGGTCACAGATGAAAGAAGAAAATTGGTTTCATCACAAAAATTTCAGTCTGCATGGAAGACTATAAAGCTATGTGCAAGCATGTGATTTGCTGTTCCCAGGAATCTGGTTCAATTAAGTATGTTTTGAATTTAAACTAGGAAGACGAAGTCAAATTCTGTCGTTTATCCTAATTTTAATCACATTAACAACCCTTCAGTAGCAAATGAAGTATTGATTGGAGCATGAAACAAATTCCTTGTCTGTTGTTTGACTCTTATTGAAGAAATGCATTAAAAGCCCGTTGATCAGGCACCATTTCCGAAATCTTGATTTGTATTCTTTCTCGGTATGCATCTATGAATGTTTTCTATAGCTTCAATAACCATCTTGTTAATTACCTAAAAAAAGTGTAATCTTAGAAAGAGACATACGTTTGCCTCACTCATTTGGGAACTTCTGAAAAACAGTTACATTGCAAATTAACTTATTTCCATTCTTTCAAAGTCTTGATGTAAATTTTAATTTAACAAGCAGGTTGAAAAAAATATAACAAAACTCCCTATCCTGTAAAATTACTTCATCTAAACTGCATGAAGAAGATGAGATGTCCATTCAAGGAGGGAAGGAGATAACAAGTATTTTAAATCGATATATTTTTTTTCATTTCACCAAGCTGGGGTGCAATCTTTGAAGCAGAAATAATCAATTTCATGTTCGTATCCAGACTCTCTTTTAGACTTGTTGTACAGATGAACATCCGAAACTTGTTTACAATCGGTTTTCTGTGTAAACTGTATCTATTGATCGAGTATTTCTTTGGTGCAAACAATAAAGTAACATGATTCAAACCATGGAAAGATACAGGAAAGTAATATCATGTCTATGAAAAGATACAGTAATATCGTGTCCAGTACCTTTATATAATGCATTAGGTAGTATCAAAGAACATCGTTTGGCCATGATGCATGTTTTTGAAGACCACCCCACCCCCACAATTATACACTTTCATTTCATTCAACAGAAACTATCGATACCTTAGTGTTGCATGATAATGTTGTTCAATAATAATTCAATCTTTCATGTTCTAAAACGACAGATGTCTG
This sequence comes from Unio delphinus, assembly GCA_029339505.1. Taxonomy (NCBI): domain Eukaryota; kingdom Metazoa; phylum Mollusca; class Bivalvia; order Unionida; family Unionidae; genus Unio; species Unio delphinus. The sequence continues at coordinate 2,640,545 of JAQISU010000254.1, read as the reverse complement.
TGTCGAAGGCCAAAAATTGTTTTTAAAAAAAAACATTAACTGAATGTTCATGATGTCTAGCCTCAATTTTCTTTACTCTGGCTGATAGTTTGGAAAGGAAGACCTTTAATTTGTAAAGCTGCTGCCCCAGTAAAAATAAGAATAATCATCTCAAGTACTGGAGTTGTTTGATTCTTAAACACATTAATGGGTCTCTCACTCCAAGGACATTAATTTCCCATGGATACAATAAGGATGTGGACCCAAACTAGCATGTTGGAAAATAAGTGTTCTTACACTCATAAAATAAAGTTATTATTATTATTATTATTATTATTATTATTATTATTATTATTATTATTATTATTATTATTATTATTATCACTGATGAAACATTGTGAAATTAAGTATTGGTCCACTGTGCGCAAATGAATTTTAACTGGAAGAGTCCAGCCTGATGTACATTGCTTTTTCCATATACATGTATGCAGTGTACTGTATTTCAGTTCATTGATTATCACTCAAAGTTCTGTTACAGTCATCAAAGACTAGCTTAAATATATCATTAAACTGAAATCACACGGGATTCAATATTATTTGCAACTCTCTTGCCATTCATACTATAAGAGAATAAAGTATCTATGGGGTAAAAAGAAGTCAATTACCGATCTGATCTGAGAAATATAGGGTTGACCGAAATAAGAAAAGAGAAAGATTAATTTCCTGGTTTGTAACAATTGCAGATAGATTGTGTATCAAATTGTAATTGATGATGGTCGGGTGGGATCAGCCTGCTGCATATAAAGGCTTATGAAGAATTAGTTCATGTGACAGATGGTATCAGTCTCGATCATGGTTTGCATAAATGGTTGATTATGGTACATGTAGTTTGTATTTGGGTTTTTGTTGAATTTTTTCCCAATAGCACTTTCTTAAAGCTCTGGTAGCTGCTTTTTCTGAAAACACTTAATCAATGTAAATTTTCAGGCTTGCTACATCAATAGGACATTAACAATCCAAATTGTGATAGATTTAAGTATGGTGATTGAATATAAGTGTGTTGTAATAACGTAACCATTAGAAGAAAAAAATTATATACAGACTAGGATGCTGTTTCAATTTCATCTTTGTTATTGAATTGCTTTTCAATTTTTAAAAAGGGACACATTGAGCTTTTCTCTTTCACCACAACGAGTAGAGATTTGCCATAATTATTGATGTTAAATAGTCATACATATGATATTTTATGTTCTAAATATAATCAGTTTTTTTAAGATGGTGACAAGACACACAGAACACACTTTGCATTGACATATTTCTATTGTACTATAAATAAAATGTAAAATTAAATTAATTAAATCTAGAATTAATAATTACTCAACAATTTAGCAGCATATATAATTTAAAATTCAGTTGAACAATTTTAAAAATTAAATGCAACACTGCTTTCAAATTACATTTTGTATTTTGCAATTGGACTAATCTGGTAAATGAAATAATTATTATAAGGACATTTGTCTTTAACAACAGCTGGTTTTTTTTGCCTTAGCAGTGAACATTATGGTATCATATGTGTATTAGTGTCTCTACAACAGCTGTTTGTGTCTTAGCAGTGAACTATATGGTATCATATGTGTATTAGTGTCTCTACAACAGCTGTTTGTGTCTTAGCAGTGAACTATATGGTATCATATGTGTATTAGTGTCTCTACAACAGCTGTTTGTGTCTTAGCAGTGAACTATATGGTATCATATGTGTATTAGTGTCTCTACAACAGCTGTTTGTGTCTTAGCAGTGAACTATATGGTATCATATGTGTATTAGTGTCTCTACAACAGCTGTTTGTGTCTTAGCAGTGAACTATATGGTATCATATGTGTATTAGTGTCTCTACAACAGCTGTTTGTGTCTTAGCAGTGAACTATACGGTATCATATGTGTATTAGTGTCTCTACAACAGCTGTTTGTGTCTTAGCAGTGAACTGTATGGTATCATATGTGTATTAGTGTCTCTACAACAGCTGTTTGTGTCTTAGCAGTGAACTATACAGTACCATATGTGTATTAGTGTCTCTACAACAGCTGTTCGTGTCTTAGCAGTGAACTATACAGTACCATATGTTTATTAGTGTCTCTACAACAGCTGTTTGTGTCTTAGCAGTGAACTATAGGGTATCATATGTGTATTAGTGTCTCTACAACAGCTGTTTGTGTCTTAGCAGTGAACTATATGGTATCATATGTGTATTAGTGTCTCTACAACAGCTGTTTGTGTCTTAGCAGTGAACTGTATGGTATCATATGTGTATTAGTGTCTCTACAACAGCTGTTTGTGTCTTAGCAGTGAACTATATGGTATCATATGTGTATTAGTGTCTCTACAACAGCTGTTTGTGTCTTAGCAGTGAACTATATATATACAACAGGTTATTAGTGTCTTTATATTGGGTGTATGTGTCTTAATAGTAGATATATTAGTTTCTTTATATTGGGTGTTTGTGTCTTAATAGTAGATACATTAGTGTCTTTATATTGGGTGTTTGTGTCTTAATAGTAGATATATTAGTGTCTTTATATTGGGTGTATGTGTCTTAATAGTAGATACATTAGTTTCTTTATATTGGGTGTATGTGTCTTAATAGTAGATATATTAGTGTCTTTATATTGGGTGTTTGTGTCTTAATAGTAGATACATTAGTGTCTTTATATTGGGTGTGTGTGTGTCTTAATAGTAGATACATTAGTGTCTTTATATTGGGTGTTTGTGTCTTAATAGTAGATATATTAGTGTCTTTATATTGGGTGTGTGTGTGTCTTAATAGTAGATACATTAGTTTCTTTATATTGGGTGTTTGTGTCTTAATAGTAGATACATTAGTGTCTTTATATTGGGTGTTTGTGTCTTAATAGTAGATATATTAGTGTCTTTATATTGGGTGTGTGTGTGTCTTAATAGTAGATACATTAGTTTCTTTATATTGGGTGTTTGTGTCTTAATAGTAGATACATTAGTGTCTTTATATTCGGTGTATGTGTCTTAATAGTAGATACATTAGTTTTTTTATAGCAGCTGTACGTGTCTAGACAAAATGATTCCAGTCATGAAAAATGTTTAGTTAATAAAATTAATGGAAAGGTCACAAAAATCTGCCAGAAGTTAAGAATTTTGCTAAATGTTTGTTGCTGTTATAGTAGATTTGACTTTAGTCCTGTTATTAATTGTCCTTGTGTGTGTGTGTGTGTGTGTGTGTGTGTGTGTGTGTGTGTGTGTGTGATTTTGACTTTTAATGTAGCTTTAACAAATGTTCAGTCCTATTGCTATGATGTCTGCAGTGTGGCAGTTTATAGTGATGTCTTACTTCTTAATGCTGAACGCCTAGCGAAACTGCTGTTAGTACCATTTTAAAAAGTCTTTGGTATGACTCAGCCAGGGTTCAAACTTGCAAACTTCCCGCATGCAAGGTGGATGCTCTAACCACTAGGCCACCAGAGTGGTGTTGGTTTTCACTCATTATAATGCTGCTTATGGAGCCATAATGGAGCCATGTGCTACATGTGATGGAGCCATGTGCTACATGTGATAGAACCATAATGGAGCCATGTGCTACATGTGATAGAACCAAAATGGAGCCATGTGATACATGTGATGGAGTCATAATGGAGCCATGTGCTACATGTGATGAAGCCATAATGGAGCCATGTGCTACATGTGATGGAGTCATAATGGAGCCATGTGCTACATGTGATGAAGCCATAATGGAGCCATGTGCTACATGTGATGGAGTCATAATGGAGCCATGTGCTACATGTGATGGAGTCATAATGGAGCCATGTGCTACATGTGATGAAGCCATAATGGAGCCATGTGCTACATATGATGGAGCCATGTGCTACATGTGATGAAGCCATAATGGAGCCATGTGCTACATATGATGGAGCCATGTGCTACATGTGATAGAGCCATAATGGAGCCATGTACTACATGTGATGAACATAATGGAGTCATGTGCTACATGTAATGCAGCCATAATGGAGCCATATGCTACATGTGATGGTGCCCTACACAAAGGAATGGTCCAACAAGATTATTTAGATAAAACTACACAAAAATATCATATTTAGTGATAGTGTATGGCATGAAAATTAATTTTTGTCAGCCAGTGACAAGAGTAAATTTGGATAACTATGGTAGTGTTATTTTATTGCATGTTTAATTTTATCAGCTAATGACTACAGTAAAGTGGGATAAATATTGTAGTGTTATTTTTATTGCATGATTAATTTTATCAGCTAATGACTACAGTAAAGTTATATATATATATATTTGCTCTGGTATCGTATGGAGGTCAGTTTTGTCAGTAGATCGAGGAGCAGACTTGTGGTCAGCGCTCCAGTCTTAATCTATCGAATTTAATGACCAGACTGGATTGGATTCTTAATGAGGGTGATTACAGTTTGTGTTAAAGCTTTAGAGTGTTAAAGTCGTCGACCATGCTTGGTTAATTATTATGGTTGTCTACTATCGCACATCCTGGTGATCAACAGAGAATCAGAGAGCTAATGCCATCTTAGTAATATTTATGGTTATCTACTATAGTGCCTCCTGCTGACCAACGGAGATCTAATAACTGTGATGTTGATATTAACAGACCTCACTAATCAACATTGACCGCCAATGTTCAGAATCAGTTTCTTTTTGTTTTGAAAGGAACAATTTTGAACAATGCAGTTATCCAAAGCAATTTAACACATAATAATGCATGGTCGGACCAGAAACATATGTATGCAATTATGCGAAATATATATATAAATGATATGCAATTGTCTGAAATTGATATCCATTGAAAACAATGATAACAAATCGGGACCAGCACGAAGCTATGCAATAAAGCGGAATATGCATTTATACAATATGCACATATCTGGAGCTGACTGTAAATATATTTTATTGCATGATAATTAATTCTCATCAGTCAATCACCGAAGTAACGTTTACTGTGGTAGTTAGTGATATATATTTTATTGCATGATAATTAATTCTCATCAGTCAATCACCGAAGTAACGTTTACTGTGGTAGTTAGTGATATATATTTTATTGCATGGTAATTAATTCTCATCAGTCAATCACTGAAGTAACGTTTACTGTGGTAGTTAGTGATATATATTTTATTGCATGATATTTAATTGACATTACCGGTAGCCATTAAAGGCAGATAAAGTAAGAATGATTGAACATTTGACCAATTTAGTGGAACTTTTGCTTAGTAGTGGCGGCATTACAATGAGGTATTCCCATACTGTATTTGATAACACTCTGCTTCCTCTACATGTGCTCCAGGGCCCCGAGTGTTCAAGTGGTCTAAAGTGTTCACCATTATGAATCACTGCCATCTGACCTCTGCCTGCATGGATTCGAGTCTTGGGCTTGGTCATTGTGGGTATGTGAGAAAGTTTGCCAGTAGTTTCTTTTGGGTCAGTCACGTTCTTTCCAGTGTTTTGCCAGGTTCTTCCTCCACCATTTATGCTGGCCAGAATGCATAGTCTATCTTTTTGTTCTGAAAATGGGGTTAAACCTTACAACAACAACAAACTACATGTGCTCCAGCACTGTTATAAATGATATTGTGTGAGTTACAGTTAAATCGAACTTTGATATATTTTGAAAAGTAAATCTTCACAGAAGAAAGGATGACTGAAAAAATATTAAATTTTGTGTATGAAAAAATACGATAGAATTAATTATTATTTGTATGGCTTGATGGTGTACGAGAAATAACATGAAATACAGTACCTTACATTATCCCCATCATTCACAAATATGATCAAAGGAGCACCTAATGAATTCAAAGCTTTGTTTACTAGATACTGTTCATTAAGGAGAAGCGATTTCCAAATTTTGTTATAAACTTAAGTTTACTGAATTGGCACACAATTCTGCTTAAAGATGAGCAGAAGTTTCAATATTATTTGCAATGAAAGCATGGTATCAGTATTTCAGTAATTTAATCATTTTTAAAAATCTAGTTTTATTGTTGAGTATTTTTGCATGAAACAAATGTATCTACTTTTTGAACAAAATGGAATTTTATTTAGTAGCACAAAAAGCAGTGTATTGTGCAGTAAATACACAAAGTTTTTCTGGTACATAATGAGGCACATTTGAGTTATGTTTTTCACCATCTTTCAGAGACTGGTTATCTGGAAAATAAAATAATTGATACCATCAAATTAATGATTTAATTTAGAAAATGTTTATATTGAGTTTTTCACAATGTGAGTACAAAACAAGTATTCCGCTATTAAACAGCTCTGCTACTCCCTCCCCCTTTTCATGGTCTTTTCAGTGTCAAGCTGAGATGACACGTTTCTTCATTTTTTAGAGATCTCTTAGTATCCTTGCATCCTTGCTTAAAGTATGGTGTTTGTTTTTGACCCAATCATGTGCAAGTTCCTGAGTGAGAGGTGTAATGCTGATCATGTATAGTTGAGTCCCTTGTTTTGGAAATTGTGCAGTAGTTGAAAAGCTACTTAAAACCAACTGCAGTTTACTGTGATACAGATGAAACCAACTGCAGTTTACTGTGATACAGATGAAACCAACTGCATTCCCGTGTTTTGGAAATTGACTATGCAGTAGTTGTAAGGCCATTTTTAAGCAACTGCAGTTTACTGTGATACAGATGAAACCAACTTCAGATTATGTTCACAAAGTTTGAAATCAATAAACAATTAAATATGAAATTGATGATGTCTTGTATATATATATATATTCCCTCACCATAATTAACTTCATTTTTAAGACACTCACTTTTGTCTCTGGTGAATGTAGTCTTAAATCCCATTGTAATATTTAACTGTTACTAAGTGTTATACACAAAACTACCTCAATATGAGATGATATTATCAACAGGGAAATCTACTTTTATAGCTCCTGTGTACCGCATTACAGTGAGGGAGTCATGTGGCATGGAAGCTGCTATTAGAGCACTGTGACCTACTTTGGAATATTGTTTTGTCCTGTTTCATTCCTCAGCAGAGCTTGACTGGCTCATGGGAATAATTTTATTTGCTCTTGTGACATTGGCAGCAGTATATAAAGATCTTTTGTAGAACAGTACCAGGATGTTTTAATTCTGAGTTGGAAATAAAAGGAAAATAAAATGAGAACAGTGCTGTAATTTGAGTACTCTGTCAGTGTATAGTTATTGGAATGATGAAAGTCAGTTTTTAAAGAGTAAGAATTTTGCTATAAATCTAAGGACATTATATTTTCATCACTTGAAATTTGGTCAGTAAAAAGCCAATGTTAGAGTCCCAATCATCCACAACATAATGTACCATATATACTCACTTATTAGTCCAGTCTAACTGCGAGCAACAAAGATTCTGATCTGCCATATCATAATGTGCCTGCAGATCAGTGTCTATGTTGTTTGTTCAACTTTTTACTCCTAACAAACTGTGCAGATCCAGATCTGTAAGCGCATTATGCAACAACAGATCTGGGTGTGTGCAGTATGTAGTTGACCCATTTTATAAGTAAGTGTATACGGTAGGCTTAAAGGGATGTGAAACGTTTTCAGTTTTGATCTTTTCCAGCACTAGATTTATACAATGGTTTGATAACCAGTCCATAAAAGATCTGCCTAAATAAAAAAAGAGATGTTCATAAATCACTGCAGTTTTATGGACATAATACATTTTATGTCAGGGTGATTTCATTTTGTTGAAAATCAATTTATGCGAAGAAACTGATTTAAAGAAGGGAAGGCATTAATATATTCTGAAATAACATTTAATGTCAAGCCCTTCTGATAATGCTACACAAACACACACACACACACACACACACACACACACACACTAATTTAAAACACTTGTATAAAGTTGCTAGGCTCAGCAGAATAAAAAAAAATATACTACATGTACCTGTTAACAAAATCTTATTCTATTTTACATGTACAATACATATGCTGAATCTCAGCTTGCAGGATTTATAAACTTCAGAATAGGGCAGCATGTGTTATTTTATATGCATCTATTGGTTTCTCATTAAAAGCTTTGTTTACAGAATTAAAATGGTCTATATTATATGAAAGGATTGATTTTAACAGGGCAGCTCTTATATATAAATGTCCACATGTGCATTGGTATATATTCTTCTTAACACAGCCTCTGTTGGGAATAGTCCTTGACTAAAGATTAGTCACCCTTTATTATTATTATTATCATTATTATTGTTGTTGTTGTTGTTGTTGTTGTTGTTATCTACTGGAACCATATATTATGCTGCCTTTAGTGAAACCAAATTACAATGGGGAAGAAAGTCACACTGATTCCAAGTAAGTGGTTATTAAAAAATGGAAGGGTGTACATTACCTCTGAAGACTACTCTTATAACAACAAGATGCCATCGCTCTCTGCGAAGGAGGGGCAGACTGTTTGATGTTAAAAGTCAGCTTGAGAAGGATAAATACTCACAGTTCCTTTACATGTATTTTATTTGTAATTCCTAGTTCTTGTTAAACATTACATGTATTCATTTTGAAATATTATATAACAAGGAAAATATACATCATATAATATTCACATTTAAATGTTGCTTTCTCTGTTTCTGAACATATGAACACATCAGCATGGGGTTTTCATGAAAAGACTTTGTTGGTGTCTTGTTCAGGTCCTAATTGAAAATCATATGGCCACCATTAAAGCTGTCTTGTAAAACTTGTCATCACTTCTTTTCTTAAATGGAATGTCTTGTCAGCATAAGTGTTTAGCAGAAAGTTTCTTATGATGTTTATTTTGGTCCTAAATGACTGATCTTCATCAAAAATGACTGCAGTGATGACCATCTTGAAAATCTTGTTAAAGCTTTTCCTCCTGAATAGATGGTATTTTTGACACAGGGTTTTCTATAAATGATTGATTTGTTTGTCTAAATGAACCAAGTGACGTTTCAACCTTCCATGGCAGCCATTTTGAAACTTTGATATTGCTGCTCCTCACAGATTGGTGATCATATTATATTTTCTTCTGAAAGAAGTGAAATTGTTTCACCTGGGATAAGGAATAAATCTCTAAATATCAGGATTGAAAGATCAAAGGTCATTATCAATGTGACTGAAAGAATGGTAATGCTTTTGCACAATATGGAAAAGTTATCCACTGCAGTTGCCAAACTTCGTACTTTGGGAAAGATGGATCTGTAAAAGGAATTGCTGTACAGAATTTTACCAGATTTGATGGACAGATTTAACGTATGCAGTTACAAAGCATTGGAAGAAATATGTCTAGAAAGCATATTGCTTGCCTAGATTCCTTGACTGTATAATCTTTTATTGATTCTGTATTTGATACATGTTTTCCAGTACCCGTCTTTGTTGACATTACTTTGTATCAAATTTTCTCTGGACTTGTCTAAGCTAAATTTTGTTTGTGGCTTGCTCTTCTAGTTATGGTGTTGTTTCTGTAGTAACCAAAATAGAAAATCAATTTTGGACTTTTTTTCCAGAACAATTTAGCCATTTCTTATTAAACTTTGTCAGAATATTTGTGTTAAGATTGTTTATGCTCGCAGTGGTGTCACTTATTCCTTAATTGTGTGGAAGTCCTATTTTAGTTAGTTTCATTGAATGAATGAATTATAATTAATCAAAATTGGTTGGGGATGTTGTTTAGAACATAGTTTCAGAAAATGTTCTTTTGGTTAACCTGATTAGCAGCAATATCATTTAAAAAGCAACCAACTGGAAAATCTATTGCAAACTTCTCAAGAATGGCTAACCAATTTTAACCAAGTTTTATTGGACTATTTCTTATGATGTGCTCATTCAAAATTGTAACTGGGATATCTCTTGGCTGTGTTGCAACTTGCTTGGCAACCAGGTGGAAACTTTTTTTTTTATTTAGCTTAAAGCACCTAAGCCAGACTCAGCTATAGAGCATTTTGGAAATGGTCTACCAAAATTGTTTTAGAATAGTTCCTTTTGCAGTGGTGTGAATTCAATGGCAACCAGGAGCAAACTTGTTAGGAATGTTTCTAAGACTTGGTAATTCATATTTTTGTGCAGAGTGGTCCCCCCTGGCAATGGTGTAGCTTCCATCTCAAGCATATGGATAACCCTTTATCAGCTTCTCTAAAATGGCCGAGTCATTTTTGATTGAACTTGATGAGAACAAATCTCAGGGCATGTTATATATGAACTTGATGAGAACAAATCTCAGGGCATGTTATATATGAACTTGATGAGAACAAATCTCAGGGCATGTTATATCTGAACTTGATGGGAACAAATCTTTGGACATGTTGTACTTGTGTCTTGAGTTACTCTTCAAGCAAAGGGTATAGCTTCCTTAGCAACTATCTCTTTTCATCTAAAGAAGAATGGCTGAACCAGTTTTGATGAAAATTAGTTGGAAGAGTTATTAGGACATCCTCTGCCAAAATTACTCTTCTTTTGTTCCTCAAGTAAGGATATCCATGACAACCAGGTAGAAAGCCTTTTTTTTTTTACTTCTCTAGCCAGATGTCTTGCATGACTTGTCCAATATACCAGCCCAGATATGATGTGCATAGTTCTAGCATGTGCATCTTTTACAGTCATGTGAAAGATGTCAGTACATGATCTAATCCAGTAGAAGCTAACAATTTCTAACAAATAGACATATCTTATCCTGACACAGGTGTATTTTAATCTGAACAACCTGCATTATTACTGCAATATTTGCACTTTAAGCAGATTAGCAATGTCAGGCACACTTGAGATTTTTTTTTTATAACTGTTCTAAATTTCTATTCATTTAGAATTTGTGGCAGAACTAATTTGTGTTAGTGGTGATTGTCTGCTGACCAAACAATTTAACTTTGTAGCCAATTGTATGTACTCTTCTTGGAACTGACGCTCAGGGATGATTTATAGAAATAAAAGAATCATATCTGTAACAAATATTTATCAGATTTTGTACAACGGCGTTTTTTCTAATTTAAACATGGCATCAATTTAAAATAAAGATCATTAGTTCAAATACCTGATATAAAGCCCTATGACTGTTATAATTTGTTTCTAAATTGCATATGACTGTTATAATTTGTTTCTAAAGGCATAACAAATGGTACCTGGTAATACATATTTGAATTTTAACTGAACTGCTTTACTAATGACCATACAGAGTTCCCTAAAATTGAGCTTTAATAACTTCAAACTGTTCTTTCTCTCATTAATGTGGACAGTATGCATTGAATTTGCCTTTAAAGTCTAAAGGCGGCTTTGCTAAAATTAAAACTTTCAATGTTATCAAATGTTTTTTCCTTGCAAGGGTGCACAAGGTCCAACCTTCCTTGTCTTGAAGGATCTGCCTTTACAGAAAAATAATTATAGATTATGACATGGACAACAGTTACACTTTATTAAACAACTTTAATTACCTCTGCTATGAAATATTATTTTCAGAAACTAAAATTTACTTTATGATAGATTTTGAACTTTTAAGGATATGCATTGTCTGCCTTGTCTAAGAAGTTTTAAAAAATATTAAATTCTGTGGAAAAAGAAGTTACTTTATTTCAGTACATTTGCAGATACACTTTAGACACAGAACCAGTTACAATTTGAAGTACCATTTCACAAGAACTCTTGGCAGGCAGCAATATTTTATGATCAACCTGTCAACCTTTTGATTTAGTAAATCTGTGCTGCATCCTAATTTTCAATGATAACGACAACAAATGTCAAAATCTTCTCCCTATGCACTGAGCAAAATTTATCGAGTACTATTTTGCCGTAGTAAAGGAATTATAGTAGTGAATGATAATATCTGTATTATTCTTCAGTCTGTGTCCGAATATTCATATGTCTCCTTATCCTTCATTACAAATTAGCCAGTACAAGCTGGCAGACAAATTGTAACATTTTCCAAAACCCAATTGCATTGGAATATGCTGTCTTAGAGTAAAATCACCAATTATATTGGTTCATTTATGATGCGTGATTAACCGAAATTAACATAGTTGTTGTTTTAATTGCACTTTCAACACATTATTGGCCATACCATCCTGATTTGTTTGTTTGATTAGGATTTTTAACATAACTTTAACAATTTTCAGTTATATCGCTAATATGTCTGCAGTGAGGCAGTTTATGGTATCACGGTACCAATTGTTTTTCCATAGACCTCAATGCTAATATTTGGAGAGATAAATATATCTTCTATCCTAATTTAGCGTGCATCTCACACACTGTTATAGAGAACAATGTTAGATTGTCAATTTGATGATGACAAAACCAGGTACTCCATTGCATTTAAGAGAGATAACTCTGCTGGAACTAGACAGGGGTATGAGTTATCTAGTCACAACATATCTATTTTCAGTCATGTCTATGACATTTTCAAAAAATCATAAAAAATACAAAATATGATCTGTATAGGAATTAACATAAATTCACTTGTTGCCAAGAGGCTAAACTATTTTTTAAGCCTAACAGAAAGTATAACTCTTAACTAATCCACCAATCATAGCTTGTCTTGTTATTTAATTCTGATTGGTATGGACCCTACACCTTAAGCACCGCCCACATGGACTTGCGCAATTGGTACCGTTATACCTATAGCAAACCTTGATTTTTCCAATAATCTGTGAAATAGCTCAGGACTATATAACTAACAAATGTACTTAGTCTCGCTTGTCAAAAACAATTTTATGAAGTACTAAGCTATGTTTTATATGATTGTGTATAGAAATGTTATGTAGTTGTTTGAACTCTTTGTTTTCATACTTTTGCTTCACTATCAAACTCATCTTTTGAAATAAAATGAATTCTTTTAACTATGAGTTGTGTTTTATTCATATTAGCACTTATCGAACTTCACTTTGGTGATAGGGGATAAATCACATTATGTCATATTGTTTAATAGTAAGGTCAAAGGTCAATGCACTAGTTAGCATGTACCAGTTCTACTCTTAAAGAGACCTTTTGATCTAAAATAAAGGACTTATATTTGTTTCATGAACACAGAAAGTAACAACAGGGACAGGTGGACATGGCCCAATCTAATTATAAAGTCTTAGCTTTGAACACTTTACAGTGTCAGCATATGAATGAGGTCAGTAACCCCCAGTCCTCACACAAAGGTCAAGCTACCCAGCCTCTTTGTCATACAAATTGAAAGCTTCCCTCCTTTGTGTAGTGAATACAGTTGATGTAATAAGCCAATCTGACACCAAATAAATTAGATAAAAGCTTTCTTAGTGGTTATGTTGGATTTGGGGGTCAAAATGGGGATTTAAATACAGAAAAAGGCTCCAGTTTAACAATGAGTATAGTGAGTTCAATGGATTTAAAAACAGGAGGAAAGTGTGTATCTATATGAGAGATGTAGCTAATGATAATATAATTAAAGGAGACAAAAGCAGCAATGAGAAAAATGAGAAGTGAGAGCTTGATAATATTATCTTAGAAAATATAGGGCGGCAGTGGACCATAGGTGCAAATACAATTCAAAGGTACCTGTGCTATTACATTCCTTACAGGCACCAAATATCAGGTGACATGATGTTCATTCCTAGCTAATATAAAAGGGTGAATAATGTAGATAATATAGATGCGTATAAGTTATATTTCTTCTAAATAAGAAATTAACAATAATGGGCTTCTGTTAGACAGAAAAAATACCTAAACCAAACAAAGCATGTTTGATCAGTTTTCAAACTTGTAAACTTTACTGGGAGAAATTATTAAAGTACTTTTAGTTCAATTTGCATCAAGACCAAGGGCTAATATGATAATTCACAAATCTTCTCTTGATTTTCATAAAAACTCACTTAAATTGTGGGCTTTTATCTATTGAAATGTATGTCTGGTGTAAGGGAGATAACTGAATGATATACATAAGGTGTGGTCTTTTTATTTTATGCAATATATTATACATGTACTATAGATGAGTTCAAGAACACATGTATTAACTTCAATGCAATTAAATTATTCAAAAATGCATTACTGATAAAGCGAGAACCTAAAATCCAGGCTTCTATATGTAGTAGAGACCTCAAGAATGATTATCTAACTAAGGAATCGCATGTTCATTTCTCAAGGCACAAAAGTTTACAAGAAAAAAAAAAAGACAATTAGAGCAGGACAATTCAAATCAAAATAAAAAGGAATACCATATCTTTAATAAATTACCTAAATACTCATACCAGAATATTCTTTATGATACAAGTGAACTATCTTACAAGAGGACCAAAAGTGTCCTCTATTCCTGGTCTATGACATGCTTTAGAAGAACAAGAGAGTTGCTTTTTATCCATGATTTTTCATTCTTTTGCGCATAAAATAGTCAATATTTGGCTAAAATTAACGAAATTAACTTTACATAACTTATTTTTTTTTTGCTTGTATGCTAATCTTGAAGCTGACTACACAGACACAAAGCCATCAGTCTATATATGTTATAAGTATAGTTACAAAAGCCTCATTCCTAAGCTAATGTGTCTTTTTTTATGAAGATTTTATACATTTTCTATGTAAAAGTCTGTCAATATTAGACAAAAACTTCTCAGTATCCATTGTTTAACCAAATGACACTATGACAGTATATAAATGGTGGCTATGTATACTCGGTGCTATGGATACACTGTGAAGCTGGTATTACCTTTTAGGTATCACGGTACCAGTTGTTTTTCCATAGACCTCAATGCTAATATTTGGAGAGATAAATATATTTTCTATCCTAATTTAGCGTGCATCTCACACACTGTTATAGAGAACAATGTTAGATTGTCAATTTGATGATGACAAAACCAGGTACTCCATTGCATTTAAGAGAGATAACTCTGCTGGAACTAGACAGGGGTATGAGTTATCTAGTCACAACATACCTATTTTCAGTCATGTCTATGACATTTTCAAAAAATCATAAAAAATACAAAATATGATCTGTATAGGAATTAACATAAATTCACATGTTGCCAAGAGGCTAAACTATTTTTTAAGCCTAACAGAAAGTACAACTCTTACATAATCCACCAATCATAGCTTGTCTTATTTAATTCTGATTGGTATGGACCTTACACCTTAAGCACCGCCCACATGGACTTGCGCAATTGGTACCGTTATACCTTATAGTGATGTCTAGCACTGGGGAATCATGCCACAGACATGTAACATGATGTACCACCCAGTCACATTATCCTGACACCAGGCCGACCAATCCTAACACTAACCTCTTAATGCTGCGCATCAAGTGAGGCCGCTGTTAGTACCATTTTTGTAAGTCTTTGGTATGACTCGGCCACGGATTGAACCCACAACCTCCTGCTTCTGTGGCGGATGCTCTAACCACTAGGCCACTGGAGCGGTTATATCATCCTGAGAAAATGGTAGCTAAGTGTCTTTTCCAGGGACACAGCAAGGCAGCAAATTTGGACTGGCCTGGGCAGGTTTTGAATTCTTGACCTTTGAAAACAAGTCTGATGCTCTCTCAGTTCAGCTACATTGATTCCATACAATCAACATAGACCCAGATGTTAAGTAACATAGTAGATAATGATTTATGCTGATTTATTAGTGTAGTATGTTAAAAGGTTGTGTACTTTTCTTGAACAAATATAGTATTACCGTAGTCATTATATTTTATATCTCAAAGTGATATCCTCCTTAATTTAGAAAATGTGTAATTCCTTTGTTTTTCATTATGTAAGTACGCCAATCTAAATTGAAAAATTAAGGAACAGGAATATTTCTATGGTTTTTATTTCTTGAGGTAATTAACTCTTCAGACAGTATTTTCAGTGATATAGCCATGTTCTTAGCTTTGTTAGACAGACTTTTAATTCAAGGAGACTATAATTCAGGGGTTGCAGGTATCATATATGACCCAGCCAGCTCAAATTGGCTGTCTCTGTATTATTGGGAATGGCACTCTCATTTCCTCAGCATGATATATGAAATCCTGTGTTCAAATTATCATTAAAATCAATATGATATTACAAAAAGTATTAAAAGTATCGTTAAAATGAACATGATATAACAAAAGTATTAAAAGTATCGTTAAAACGAACATGATATAACAAAAAGTATTAAAAGTATCGTTAAAATCAACATATAACAAAAAGTATTAAAAGTATCGTTAAAATCAACATATAACAAAAAGTATTAAAAGTATCATTAAAATCAACATATAACAAAAAGTGGTAAAAGTATCGTTAAAATCAACATATAACAAAAAGTGGTAAAAGTATCGTTAAAATCAACATATAACAAAAAGTATTAAAAGTATCGTTAAAATCAACATATAACAAAAAGTATTAAAAGTATCGTTAAAATCAACATATAACAAAAAGTATTAAAAGTATCATTAAAATCAACATATAACAAAAAGTGGTAAAAGTATCGTTAAAATCAACATATAACAAAAAGTGGTAAAAGTATCGTTAAAATCAACATATAACAAAAAGTGGTAAAAGTATCGTTAAAATCAACATATAACAAAAAGTATTAAAATTATCATTAAAACGAACATGATATAACAAAAAGTATTAAAAGTATCGTTAAAACGAACATGATATAACAAAAAGTATTAAAAGTATCATTAAAACAAACATGATATAACAAAAAGTATTAAAAGTATCGTTAAAACGAACATGATATAACAAAAAGTATTAAAAGTATCATTAAAACAAACATGATATAACAAAAAGTATTAAAAGTATCATTAAAACGAACATGATATAACAAAAAGTATTAAAAGTATCGTTAAAACGAACATGATATAACAAAAAGTATTAAAAGTATCATTAAAACAAACATGATATAACAAAAAGTATTAAAAGTATCGTTAAAACGAACATTATATAACAAAAAGTATTAAAAGTATCGTTAAAATCAACATATAACAAAAAGTATTAAAAGTATCATTAAAACGAACATATAACAAAAAGTATTAAAAGTATCATTAAAATCAACATATAACAAAAAGTATTAAAAGTATCGTTAAAATCAACATATAACAAAAAGTATTAAAAGTATCGTTAAAATCAACATATAACAAAAAGTATTAAAAGTATCGTTAAAATCAACATATAACAAAAAGTATTAAAAGTATCGTTAAAATCAACATATAACAAAAAGTATTAAAAGTATCATTAAAATCAACATATAACAAAAAGTGGTAAAAGTATCGTTAAAATCAACATATAACAAAAAGTATTAAAAGTATCATTAAAATCAACATATAACAAAAAGTATTAAAAGTATCGTTAAAATCAACATATAACAAAAAGTATTAAAAGTATCGTTAAAATCAACATATAACAAAAAGTATTAAAAGTATCGTTAAAATCAACATATAACAAAAAGTATTAAAAGTATCATTAAAATGAACATGATATAACAAATAGGGTGTTACAGGTGATATTAAAACCAGCAAAAAAGAATACTTTACGGTAATTTTTCCAGGTATAGCTTAGAGCTAGGGTTGAATATTTGGCAAGAGCATTGACCTCCTATTAAGAATTCAAATGAATGATGAACAGAAAATTGCAAAGACCCAACTGACCTCTTCATTTTTTAGCTTTGGATTGGTCATCTTGACCAAACTGATGCTCCAGAATAGAACTGATGATATATTGTTGGTGGGTATAAGGGAGAGAGAGTTTCTATACTTACTATAAGTGATCTAATTTCTAATTTCTTTATCTCATTTCATGGAATTAGGACTGCATCTGTGCTGTAGGAATGGTAAGGAGCCGAAACAAGCAGCACATTTTTTGCCAGTCAAATCATAATATAAACTTCCATTTTATACACCGGCACTTGTGGCATTCTTTGTTTCTCTGATTCTCCCAAAATCCAATTTCATTCCCTTCTGGTATTTGTGATTTTGGTTTTAATTTTTAATTTAAAAATCGATTATCTTGTCAGTTATCTTAAATAATTAGATTGGTTATAGAATTGACAATTTGATTTGCCCTAAATCACAAGAGCTATTTTTTTTTTTTTAAATGGACATTGGCATTGTTTCTGCCTCCACAATGAAAAGTCAGTTGTATTTAGCATATGTAGTTTTCCACACATTAAACAATTTTTTTCTTCTCCAAAGTATAAATAATGTGTGCTAAAATTGATTAATTCCTGGGTAGTTATCATGTTTGAGAAAATATAGGATCAGACATCAAGGAGGATGCCAAAATATCTGTTCTATCAGTATTTAATTGACCTGCCTCTAACGTAACTGACCTAAAAATTTTATGTAATAAATACAATATCTTGTCTTGATTTGCTTACATATATGTGTGTAAATAGAGAGGGAGATATTAAAGTGTTGTTGTGTTAAAGCTCATTTTATAAAGATATTGAGGTCTATATAAAAAAAGTTATATATTATTATAGCTAAGTGGTAAAGATATTAAAGTAAGTATTAAAACTTATAATATGCTAATTTTTTTCTCCATTAAATTGTACATTTTCAGAATCATTCAATATTTTACAATATTGCACTCGCAAGCAACTTCATATTGAACTCATGTGTGCCTAATAGTGTATTAGAAACCACTTGTAAACAAATTACATGTATGTACAATCTCTTGGTACATAGATGATTTACGTTTTGGTTCATTAGATTTATTTCAAAATGAGATCTTTCATGGGCTGCCACATACCAGCTGTTTTGGTACATTCTGTATTAATGTTTTTGATATAATGTTTTGGATTTAGGTTAGCTTAGATGCCAGACAGGGTCCTTACAAATAACATGCCTGTGACAATTCATAATCCATTTTCTTTAGCTGGTAATAAGAATGGCAAACAAATATGCTTGCAGTTTTACATCCTCAAGCTTGATTACATATTTTGAAATTGTACTGTAATTTCGACTATATTCCAAGTGCAATTTAATCCTTTTTACTGCACTCAAAATGAAATAAATATTAAATTCCATAGCATCTTTGATAATTGCAATTGAAAGACTTCATATTTTTACCACATTATGATTTCAAACATTCAATGACAGAACAGAAACACACTTGTCATTACACTGCTCCATCGCCACTGAAATCCGATATACATCATGTGGAATTGGTATAGAAAAATCCAGTCCATAATCATGAAATTTCATAGAAGCATCACAATTACCAAAATCTATTCATTCCTGATCAAATGGAAAAGTTGCTGCAATGCGCATTCATTCACAATATGACTCCAAATTTAAATTTTAAGTGGACCAAAACTCCATTTTCTTTCAAAAGTTATGTCTAGCACATGACTAAATTCAAATTTATCTGGGTTGAGTTATGTGCGCATTAATAATGTTTTGTAACAATGAATCTGTGCTTGTGTATTTAGTTTGGAATACGGCATACATTCAATTATATTGTTTCTTGTAGTGTATTTTAGTTATGTAAATAAACCTTAGGTAGAATAAGAAAAATAGCATATAACTAAAAGGTTACTGCATTTGTATGGGAAAATATGAACTCGTTTTGTCTGATGGATATACATGTACTGCACTCCCAAAGTCGTGCAGTATTTCCATCCAAAAAACTCATTCATATTTTCCCATAAGTATATTGAGCTCATTGATAAGATATAGAGGTCCATATTAAAATATTGTACATTAGGGTAATTGATAAAGATACTGAAGTCCATATTAAAATTTATAGATTAAGGTAATTGATAAAGATATCGAGGTCCATATTAAAATGTTGTAGATAAGGTAATTGATAAAGATATTGAGGTCCATATTAAAATTTGTAGATTAAGGTAATTGATAAAGATATCAAGGTCCATATTAAAATGTTGTAGATTAAGGTAATTGATAAAGATATTGAGGTCCATATTAAAATTTGTAGATTAAGGTAATTGATAAAGATATCGAGGTCCATATTAAAATGTTGTAGATTAAGGTAATTGATAAAGATACAGTGTATTGAGGTCCATATTCAAATTTGTACATTAAGGTACATGTTATTGATAAAGATACTAATCTAAGTAAAAACTTTAATGTTATTTTCTAAAGCAAATGTTTTTGCATACAGGTTTTGTTTTACTTACCTAAAAAAAGCAGTTGTGTCACAGCAACACCAAAGTTTAGAACGTACAGTCTGCCTTTTTATATTATTTTTACAACCTAACAATTAAGACCAGTTTTAATGTGATTTCCTTCACATTTTATTTACTCCTTTGAAGGTTAACTAAAATCAGAATCACAGGTATTGTTTAAGTAAATACAGCACTGCTGTCATCCAATATACATAGTCATTGTAGGCATTACTATTATCCAATATATACGGTAGATGCTTCTGTTATCCAGTATAACACTGTGTATGTATTACTATCATCCCATATAGTAGTCATTGTCAGTGTAGGTATTACCATCATCCAGTGTAGTAGTCATTGTCAGTGTAGGTATTACCATCATCCAGTGTAGTAATCATTGTCAGTGTAGGTATTACCATCATCCAGTGTAGTAATCATTGTCAGTGTAGGTATTACCATCATCCAGTGTAGTAGTCATTGTCAGTGTAGGTATTACCATCATCCAGTGTAGTAGTCATTGTCAGTGTAGGTATTACCATCATCCAGTGTAGTAATCATTGTCAGTGTAGGCATTACCATCATCCAGTGTAGTAGTCATTGTCACTGTAGGTATTACCATCATCCCATGCAGTAGTCATTGTCATTGTAGGTATTACCATCATCCAGTGTAGTAATCATTGTCAGTGTGGGCATTACCATCATCCAGTGTAGTAGTCATTGTCAGTGTAGGTATTACCACCATCCCGTGTACTAGTCATTGTCAATGTAAGTATTATCATCATCCCATGCAGTAGTCATTGCCAGTGTAAGCGTTACCATCATCCAGTGTAGTAGTCTTTGCCTGTGTAGATATTACCATCATCCAGTGTAGTAGTTATTGTCAGTGTAGGTATTACCATCATCCAGTGTAGTAATCATTGTCAGTGTAGGTATTACCATCATCCAGTGTAGTAGTCATTGTCAGTGTAAGTATTACCATCATTCCATGCAGTAATCATTGTCAGTGTAGGCATTACCATCATCCAGTGTAGTAGTCATTGTCACTGTAGGTATTACCATCATCCCATGCAGTAGTCATTGTCATTGTAGGTATTACCATCATCCAGTGTAGTAATCATTGTCAGTGTGGGCATTACCATCATCCAGTGTAGTAGTCATTGTCAGTGTAGGTATTACCACCATCCCATGCAGTAGTCATTGTCAGTGTAGGTATTACCACCATCCCGTGTACTAGTCATTGTCAGTGTAAGTATTATCATCATCCCATGCAGTAGTCATTGCCAGTGTAAGCGTTACCATCATCCATTGTAGTAGTCTTTGCCTGTGTAGATATTACCATCATCCAGTGTAGTAGTCATTGTCAGTGTAGGTATTACCATCATCCAGTGTAGTAATCAATGTCAGTGTAGGTATTACCATCATCCCATGCAGTAGTCATTGTCAGTGTAGGTATTACCACCATCCCGTGTACTAGTTATTGTCAATGTAAGTATTATCATCATCCCATGCAGTAGTCATTGCCAGTGTAAGCATTACCATCATCCATTGTAGTAGTCTTTGCCTGTGTAGATATTACCATCATCCAGTGTAGTAGTCATTGTCAGTGTAGGTATTACCATCATCCAGTGTAGTAGTCATTGTCAGTGTAGGTATTACCATCATCCAGTGTAGTAATCATTGTCAGTGTAGGTATTACCATCATCCCATGCAGTAGTCATTGTCAGTGTAGGTATTGCCATCATCCAGTAATTTTTACGACCTGTTTCAGCCGTGGTCGGAATCTGATTTTGTGTCCAGATTTTAGACCTTTTATTTGCCTCATATCTAAGGCAGACCAATCTGAACTGCACACAGACAAGTGAATGTGCATAAAAAAGTAGGATAAGATGGGCATATGGAATAAAGAGTGGTCCAAATACAAAAATGGTGGGTCCAAAAAACAAAACAAAAACCAAAAAAGAACTCCCAACTTTTCACCTTCTGCAATGAGCAAAATAACTAATGGAAAACTGTTTCTAACATAACTAGACATTAGGCTAAAGGACACTCACATGGAAGTCATTGTATTAGGATGTATTCAGAAATAGTCCCCAAAATGTGTTTCCTAATCAATATTTCATATGAAAACAACAAAAACTTCCATGGGTTTATGTGTGAAGAGGCTAGTGTTAGGACTGGTCTGCCTAGTGTCAGGATAATCTGACTGGGTAGGACAAGATGCTACATGTCTGCACCATGATGTCCCAGTGGTAGACAAAACTATAAACTGTCATACTGCAGACATTGTAGCAATATAACTGAAACATTGTTAAAGCTACATTAAAAATCTAAATCATACACACACACACACACACACACACACACACACACATGAACTTTTCCTGTAGTAACTGTAAGATCAGTGTTAGTCAGGAGACAGTGCATGGGAGGCAACTCTGTAAGGACTAGTAGCTCATCCATCAGTGTTGCTGACTCGGAGAGTTACAGCAGCTTGGTCTCTGTCAAATTCTGTTGCTGTAAATGTTTTTATTCTCGTGACCTTACTCTTCTTCACCTATGATTTCTGACAAGAAAGAAAACAGTAACATTTCCAATTTATGTTGCATCTGTTCTGATGAACTTTGCAGTTTTCCTGGTTAATCAAAGTACCATAAAAACTCTTCATAAGTGGCATGCTTTTTATAATAAGAGAGACGTCAGTCCAAGCTTGCATACAAGTTAAATAAAACTGCAGACAATATTGACATATGTACATGTGCCATCAGATCAGGGTTTATGTGATGATGGTTCCTCTAAATAAAGATTGCAGACCAAGTCTTAAAAAATACAAAATATTTGACTCGGATCCGAGTCTTTGTTGTTAATTAGATTTTTTTTATAAAAACTTGACAACAATTTCTAAAACCTTGGTAAAATGAATACTTTGCTACAAGTGCATGTACATTGGTTTGTACTTTAAGAAAATTATTATAAATATATTATAAAATACATATTGTTCATATTTTCCAGGTGTATAATAGATACAAAAATATGCATGGGTTAGGAGGAAAAAAAGAGTCACAAGATGGGCAAACAGAAAACCCTAACAACTTTCCTCAGAGGAAGACATTCCTAAATTGTCATAAATGCTACAGGAGTGATTTATCTTCTCATACTTTTCATTATAAACTGGTCACATGTTTTCATTATAAACTGGTCACATGTTTTCATTATAAACTGGTCACATGTTTTCATTATAAACTGGTCACATGGTTTTCATTATAAACTGGTCACATGGTTTTCTTTATAAACTGGTCACATGGTTTTCATTATAAACTGGTCACATGGTTTTCATTATAAACTGGTCACATGTTTTCATTATAAACTAGTCACATGTTTTCATTATAAACTGGTCACATGGTTTTCATTATAAACTGGTCACATGGTTTTCATTATAAACTGGTCACATGGTTTTCATTATAAACTGGTCACATGTTTTCATTATAAACTGGTCACATGGTTTTCATTATAAACTGGTCACATGTTTTCATTATAAACTGGTCACATGGTTTTCATTTTAAACTGGTCACATGGTTTTCATTATAAACTGGTCACATGTTTTCATTATAAACTGGTCACATGGTTTTCATTTTAAACTGGTCACATGGTTTTCATTATAAACTGGTCACATGTTTTCATTATAAACTGGTCACATGGTTTTCATTATAAACTGGTCACATGTTTTCATTATAAACAGGTCACATGGTTTTCATTATAAACTGGTCACATGTTTTCATTATAAACTGGTCACATGGTTTTCATTATAAACTGGTCACATGGTTTCATTATAAACTGGTCACATGGTTTTCATTATAAACTGGTCACATGTTTTCATTATAAACTGGTCACATGGTTTTCATTTTAAACTGGTCACATGGTTTTCATTATAAACTGGTCACATGTTTTCATTGTAAACTGGTCACATGGTTTTCATTATAAACTGGTCACATGTTTTCATTATAAACTGGTCACATGGTTTTCATTATAAACTGGTCACATGGTTTTCATTATAAACTGGTCACATGGTTTTCTTTATGTACACACTCCAATAGCAGATATTATTGCTGTATGTGTGTATATCTTTACAAGTGTATGTCAGTTTTAAATCCATTATGGATTGATAACACTTAAAACAAATTAGAAAACCCAATACATTTAAAACCATGTCATTTTTGGGGGCACCATTTGACCTTGGTCATAGGTGAACAATCTTGTCAGATTTTCAGGCCATTAAATAAATTTTTAAACTTGTACATACTTTACTTTATCATTCTTTAGATTCTAAGCCATTACAATCTATTTTTAATTTTGTGCTCATCTTTATATGGCGATGCTTTTTATGATGTGTGATGTCCATTTCTTACCAAGTTAATATTTCTACCAGATAACTCATGTTTTCAAACATCTAGCTGCCAAACATTGTGGATGCCTTGCACTTGTGGTAATGATGAATTCTATCAATATTGATGGGGCTTTTATATAAAAAAAATCAACATCTTGAATCTTTTTTGTTGACAGAAACCTAAAATGGTTAGAACAGTTAAGCAGAAACAAAAAAAAAAATCAAATGAATACACACACACACTCACACACATGGTGCCACAGATATTAATGCTACAGGTCTAAACAGTATTGCATAATGTGTACATGACAGTTTCTAAAACAAGCCTAAAAATATTTTGAAATATACACACGTCAGTGAATATTAATATGACAAGTCTTAAGCAATATTGCAGAAAATAGACATGACCATGAGAATTTATGACGTGTCTAAACAGTATGTTGTAAAATATAGACATGACCATGAGAAAAAATGACATGTCTAAACAGTATGTCGCAGAATATGCACATGATTATGAAAGGTAACATGGAATGTCTAGAAATACAGTAAAATTGTATATGTGATCATCAAAGTTAACATGATGGCCATGACAGTATAATTACAATATATATATATATATATATATATATATATATATATACATACACACACATGAATATGAATGTTAATATAATGGATGAAAACATTATTGTAAATATAAACATTGGATACGACTAAAATTGTGTAAAGTATCGATGTGACCATGAAAGTTAACATAACAGGTTGCAACAGTATTGTAAAATGATATCTTCCAGCTGGAATAGAGACAGTCATGTGACTGACTTTTTTGTTGTTGCTATTGTTTAAAAAAGGTGTTTTTCATGTTTATATCAACACAACACTCACCTGGACATTTTGCCTATGTGAATAATTCAAGTCATGTAGAATTTACATGTTTCATACATGTTTCCACTGTTTTAAAAGATAATTCTGTTAAGTCAGGAATGCATAGTCTAAGAAGATGGACAGAATACAAAGTTTACTGTGCTGTGAAGACATCTTGGAGGCAGTAAAGTGAGTTATAATTTCTGTATTTGGCTTTACCAAAGACATGTAGTAATCAAAATTTTGCTGGCAGATTTTGTTTACATCCCACTTCTGATTGCCTGTATGGTGTGTATATATATATATATATATATATATATATATATATATATATATATATATATATATATATATATATATATATATATATATATACTATTATTGAGAAGGTTTAACTATTCATGAAGGGACCCTGAGTGGCAGAGTGGTCTACAGTGCTCTCCGTTACAGAACACTGCCATCTTCCCTCTGTCTGCGTGGGTTCAAGTCTCTGATTCTTCTACTGTGGTATGTGAGAAGGCTCCCCGTTAGCTTCTCATGGGTCGGTGGTTCTTTCCAGGTTCTACCGGGTTCTTCCTCCACCATAATACTGGCCGCCATGTATAACCTATCTTGTGCTGAAAAATGGCGTTAAACCCTACAACAACAACATAACTATTCATGAACATGCATGAACTGAAAATGGCCAGTTATTCATGATCATTTTGCAGGGGATATGAATTCATGAAATATTCATGACCCTAATTCATGAACAGTTAATAAAAACTCACAAATTTGGTCCTTGTTCATGAAAAAGTATATGAACATATTCATGAACTATGATGAACAAAGTTTCTCATGAATGATTCATGGCTTCATGAACAGTTCCTATAAATAAAAAATTATCAGAAGACAAACCCACAAATACTTATTACATCCTGAATCGTATAAAAAAAACCTTAGATGTGGGGTTTTTAAAACAGTATAAAGTGCGACATATAATCTTGAAAGTGGTATTTAATTACAGATACATTTCTATTATGCAATAAAAACATAAACTGACAAGAGGTATTCGTTTTTCTTCCTTTGAAATACTTTATGTATGTTTGGTAATTTTTCTTTGAAAATGTTTCTGGAGAAATATTGGGGCAGTTGTGTTCAGTCAATAGCATATTTAACTTTCATCATCAAGGGGTTTCCACTCCAGGGGTTTCTCCTGACTTGACCAATCTTCTTCCCTGAGACTGACCTGTCAGATAACTCTTTTTATGAAGATGTTCAGGGCCTATAATTTAATAAAATCAGATCCATTGTCACTAATGAATGTCTCCATCTGCAACTCAAATGTTCCATCCAATTACTGTTTGGATCCTAAACATTGCTGCAGCAGTCACTATTTAATGTCTCATCCATCTTGGCCAAAGTATTCACATTTTCCTCCTTAATCTACAAACTTCATCCTCTAATAATTTTACTTTTCTGCTGTCTGATCTGAAATAAAAAGTTAGTTATTACAGACAACCTCTAATCAACATTGTCTTTGGCTTTTAGCACAATATTTTGTATACCCAACTGGGATAATTCTGATCCAGTTCAAAATTATTTAATCCCTTACACCTAATACACATCTTACAAAGTATTTATATTATTGTAGAATTTTGTCACTAGTTGTATTTTCAGTGAAGCTGATTAGCCATAGGTATAGTCACAGATGTTGTATGTTTTAATCAATATGACCCAAATTTTGGACAACATCGATACCCTAAATAACTCTGTGTGTGTGTGTGTGTGTTACAAATAAAGGCTATTTCGTGCTTTCCAAAACTTTAACTAAGTTTTTATTGTGTGGTATAGGCCCTAAGGTCACTAATGCATCCACTTCCACTAAGCATGTTGCGTATACATGTAGCTGCGTCTGGTTTCGTCACATTGTTATTTGCGAAATTTTGCGCCTGTATGTGGTCAATTTGAGACATTAACTAGTTTACCGTAGTTTTGTTTTTGGTGATGTTTTTTGTTTTTTTGTTTTTCGTCTTAATTTACCAAATTACATCAGATCGTAGAAACAGTGATGTCGTAAAAAAGAAAACGAAATCAAACATCTAAATTCATATCGTAGATGCAGCTGGTATCGAGATCGAATGGGGAGGGGTATGGTGTTTAGTGATTTTCAAAAATTCCAATAGCAAGTTTAAATTAGGTCTGAAATCAAATCACCTTTAATTAGTTTGGTTAAAACTAATATGACATAAAAACCAATAAAATATCCATATAATTTCCACTGAAATAAGCATGGATGTCCAAGAAAAAGAAAAAGTAATTTTGATGATCCCGACTGGGTAAGCTTTTCCGCCAAATTTTGCTCTCACCAAATAATTTCGTACATATTCTTTTTAATTGCTTCTCTGCGCTTCTACTTACTTAAAATAAACGATAGTGAAAATATTCTCATCTGTCCATTCCATCGCAGTCCACCGTTTTTTGTTCGAGGTTTTTACTTGTTGCAGAACCGTTTGCGTGCTCTTTCGTTTGTAGGGGAAAAAAGGGCTCAGCTGCTGAAATCTCTCGCCTATTTTAACCAATCATATCACGTCTTTCATGATCGTCTAGTCAGGACAAAGTCATTGAAAGTTTTTATATCAAATACATTTTGTTCATGCTGGTCAGAAAATATTTGACAATATTAATCCAGAACTACTCAGATTAAGTACATAAGTATTGAATAAAAGATCTCTACAAACATTTATACAGTATCATATCATTAAAAAATATTAACCTTGATTTAGATCTCACTATTATTGTGAGAAGTTTGTATGATAAAATTTCATTAACAATTTACTAATATAATAATATAAATTTACGAATATAATAATATAAACTTTTATATACATTTTTTAAGAAACATCTTGCTGATGCATCAAAGTACTTGTCATGACATTTCATGAAATTCAAAGGTATACATAAATACATAATACTTAACGTACGCGCGCACACACACACACACACACACACACACACACACACACACATACATACATACATACATACATACATACATACATACATACATACATAGCACTAGCAAGTGCACAACTCGCTAAAGTAACTAGCAAATAACAATATCAAGGCCTGTATAAATATAGTGACTATGTGCCAATCTGAAACTTCTTAATTTCTCTGCAGTTCTAAGAATGATTATGTTTTATTAACTCTGCATAAAATATATCCACATTGCATTGTTATGATTGTGTTGTCTTACTAAGTCACAGAGCACAAACCAACAAGTTTTGTAAAATTTAGCTAATATTTGTTTCCCTAGAATACAAAGTGAAAATTTACAAAGAACTTCGAGTATTGTGAATTAAATCCCAAATAATCCTTAATGTTTCATAAAGTTCCAACGGAATTCCAGTGGTATTCAAAATAAGTTATAATACTGAACATCTTGATGTGTCTGTAGTCTCAAATATGGTAGCGTACCAATGGCATTGAGTGTTATGATGTACTGAGTCTTTTGATGATTGACACTAATATAGTACAAAAAGTTCATGTCTGAATTCACTATAATTCCAAATTAATGTTTCTGTCCAAGAATATTATTGATGAGCACTTTGGATTTCCAGTGAATAATAATTTATTCTCCAGTGAATAATAATTGGAATAAATAATTTCACCCAAATGAAATACTGAACACAACAATAAGAATGACTCTGCTTCAAGATGCTATGCCAATAATGATTAAATTTTCAATTATGTGACACAATATAAAACATTAATGTACAAAAATAGAAGGACGAGGGTCCAACAAAAGTTTTAGTTCTATAACATTTTATGTTGGCAGCAAGATAATACATATTACTTAAATTAAGACAAAGGAAAGAGCAAACATCAGTTATGCCAGGTTTTTCCACAGAGGAATCCCAGTGTCCTAGACTCGGATTAAAATAAACATGTTCACCTTCATTACTGATGTTCCTAATAGTTAATCTTTACCTACAGAAAAAATGATAATTATGTATTACGTTGTTTACAAATCAATGTCCCGTATCAGGTACACCATGAACTTTATTTTGGACTAAGGTCAGTTACAAAATAAAACCATACACAACACACAAACATGGTGGAAAAAAGCCTACAAGCTAATACAAATTAAGAATACTTAACAGTATTGTCTTGACTAACGTGTGCAGTGATAGTTTACAGTTTATGGGGAGTAAAATTTTCTCATCAGTCTGGTGGTACACATACTTACCGCTGAATGATCCATAATGAAACATGTAAGGGATGGGCCATTTAATTTTCTGGGGGTGCTGGGAATTTTTTTCATGTCAGGATATTTTGTTTTCTTTTACATCAAGATTGATATTTTTTAAAACTAATACGATATATATGATATAACAGTGGTGTATTTTTATGTTGCAATATTTCGGGCAAAGAATATTTATTTCAAGCTGTTTAAAGACTGAAACTGTAAAAAAAAATTTTAACAAAACTGGTAGTGCCACCCAATCCCTTAAAAAAATGGATGCTCTATGCTCTAACCACTAGGCCACCGGAGCGGTTGAGCCATTATATAGTAATGACAGTCTGTTTAGGAAGTCGTGAGTTCTGGCAGCTTCCTCTCACTAGTGATTTCATTTCATGTAGGTACTTAAAAATAATCTAGTCTTAAAATTAAGTACAAGCTGTTGCCATTTAAAATGGTTATAAGGTGAGGCGAACTTCACAGACTCAGATGTGCCATTGCATAGTGCGCCAGCAGATATGGGTCTATGCAGTTTGTTAGGAGTAATCAGTAGAACAAACAACATAGACTGTGATCTGCAGGCACATTATGCTACATGAGATCAGGCTCTTTGTTGTTTGCAGATTGACTTGTGAGTATCGATGGTAGATACATTTCCACAAATGCTTCAGTGCTTGCACATTACTGCCTAAGGCACTTTAAAATATTCTGGACCCAGTTTAGCAGACCTATAATACTTACCGTATATGTTCGCTTATAAGACGAGTCCAACTGCAAACTGCACAGACCAAGATCTACCGTCTCATGATGCACTGGCAGATCTGGGTTTGTGTCGAATGTTAGAAGCAATTAGTAGAACAGCGTAAACCCTGACATGAAGGTGCGTTGTGCCATGGCAGTGCAGGATCATCGTTGTTACTTTTTAACTTTTGAAAGCAGAGTATAGACAATACACATCAATGATGGGTTAATAATGCCCCAAAGAAATGAAGAGACTGAATTTGATCCTTATTTTGTTTGCTAGAACTATGATAGAATAGGCATTGGCACTCAAGTGGTTAATAATGTTGATGTAGTCTGGTTGTAAATCAACCAGATCAGCCTCAGTCAGCAGCCTACGGTAACCTAAAAGGTGGCCATAAGCTTTAGATTGGAGGTAATTATGCAGATGGGGGTAGAGGTGACTATATCTCAGCTTCTGTTCAATTAAAACTGTTAAAAACAGCCAGAATGAGTTGTTTGTTGCTAATTGCTGCT
The DNA here is from genome assembly GCA_029339505.1 of Unio delphinus. Classification (NCBI taxonomy): domain Eukaryota; kingdom Metazoa; phylum Mollusca; class Bivalvia; order Unionida; family Unionidae; genus Unio; species Unio delphinus. The sequence continues at coordinate 2,609,807 of JAQISU010000254.1, read as the reverse complement.
GTTATTTAACACGTACTTATTTTTAACATCATTTACCTGATTCCACTGTACATATTGTACATAGTACACATATTTTGTACTGTGTGTGACCTGGTATAACGGTACTACAGTAGCATCAAGCGAGACAGCTGTTTGTACCATTTTTATAAGTCTTTGGTATGACTCGGTCGGGGATCGAACCCACGACCTCCCGCTTCCGCGGCGGACGCTCTAAGCTCTAGGCCACCGGAGCGGTTCATTTTGTTTCCATCAGGCTCAAAAAGAGTTTCCATAGGCTTACGTGTGTGTCTCTCCACAAACTTGATTTAGATTTTTTAGTTTATCTTTTCTTTCCCTCCATCCATTATGCCTTGAACACTTCTAGATTATGTATATGAGCTCATAATAATTACACTTAATATTTTTTTGCATGAATGATTCATTCTTTTAATTTAAAAAAACATATCCTAATATTTACAAAATAATTGTTTATTATAATACAAAGCATTAGGCCAAAATGATGTACCCTTGGTTCTGGATAGCCGACTGACACTATTTTTATTCCTGCGAACCATAAAAACTGTTTTTGAAACTATAATCAAAGTTAAATTTAGTATGCTTGTTTTTTAAACTAAAATCAAAATTAAATTTAGGATGGTTGATTTTTAAATTCTAATCAAAGTTAAACATAGGATGTTTGTTTATGAAACTAAAATCAAAGTTAAATATAGGATGCTTGTTTCCTTAATTAATATCAAAGTTAAACTAAGGATGCTTGTTTTTTTTAAAACTAAAATCAAAGTTAAATTTAGAATGCTTGTTTTCTAGAGTATGCTCAGATTAAATTAGTCTATACAACAACAACAACAAAATAAAAGAAAAATAATATCAACCTACTTATCCGTTTAAAAAAAAAAAAAAATTTGTGGGGGGAGGGGTCAGACAGATGCCCCTCACCCAATTTCCAAAATAATAGAAGTTTTTTTCTCATGCTTTCCTGTATCCCCCAAAGGTGCGTGTGTATTTCTTTTTCCAACAGAATTTTTATCAGAAATTTATTTTAATTATTAATTTCTGATGGGATGTTTTTTTTCCCCCGAAGTGCATTTTAAAGGGTTGTTTATCTGATCTAAGGGCCCCGAACGGCCGGATGCTCTCCGTTAGTGATCACTGCCATCTCACCTGTGTCTGCGTGGGTTCGAGTCTCAGATTCGGTCAATGTGGGTATTTGAGAAAGCTTGCCAAAGCCACCGAAAGCTCGTGGTTCGGTGGTTCTTTCAGGGGGAGGGGGGGCGCCCAGGGTTCTTCCTCCATCATTAATAATGGCCGCCATGTATAGCCTATCATATGCTGAAAAATGACATTAAACACTACAACAACAACATCATCATCCAATCTAGGCTTCAATGTCCTAGTCGAATTTCCTTCCCGTTTTTTCTTCAAGTGACCTTTGCCAAGGGTCCCCCTATGTCATGTGTATGCCTTATGTAAATCTGTTAATTTTGGTTGTATGCCTTAGATTTGTATGTAACGCCAGCATTAGCGTCAAATTTCACTCAAAATTTCCTTTTTTGTTTTGTTATTTGGACATTGTCAATTATTTTGTCCAAAATTAAATTTTCTATAACTTAGTTAACTAATTTTGTATTTGAATGAGAGCCGGTTGCATTGTATAAAAAAAAGACAAAACAAACAAATTCCTTGTGTTTTATGTGTGTTCATTGTGTGACGTTTCTCTTTTTCGGGGGGTGGGTGGCCGAATGGCCGAGTGGTCTAAAGCACTGTCCGTTACGGATCACTGCCATGTCACCTCTATCTGCGTGGGTTCGAGTCCAAGATTCGGCTAATGTAGTTATGTGAGAAAGCTTGCCAGTAGCTTCTCGTGGGTCCGTGGTTCTTTCCGGGGGTTTTCCGGGTTCTTCCTCCACCATTAATACTGGCCGCCATGTATAGCCTATATTGTGCTGAAAATGGCGTTAAACCATAAAAAACAAAAAACTCTTTTTCAGAGTTGTTCAGGAATGAGAAGGCCATGCCTTTCTGAAAGGGCAGCATTTCCTTTAGTGTCTATTAATCAGACTTCTCTTATTCTGTGGGCATACATATCTTGTCTGCCATCTTGAACGTTATGTTCAGTTATGAACACTAGTATGGCCGGAAAATTTTAATTTAGGTTTTCGTGGCTTATTTGGAGCAACCGTCCCACGTATTTTACATGATGGTTTCCACTGGGAGTGTGTGCCCGATGCCGTCGTCCTCCAAATAGGGGAAAGCGACTCAGCCCCCACCCCACCCCCGTGGTATATTCGTCGCCTTGGTGACTCCCTGCTCAGTTAAGGTGTGCGTCTCCTGCTGGTTGAAAGTTTCTTTCCCCGCACTCAGCCACGCAACATGACTCGCATAGGGTATAATACAAGTCATAAGCCGACAAAAAATTGAATTTTAGCGGATATTTTATGTTTGCATCCCAACGTTATCTTTTGTAACTATACTGGATTTAGGTATTCTTACCTTTCTCCAGATGATGTGTGGATTTGAGTACCGCTGGCTTTTCTTTAGGAGTTCTTTATTCGGTCATTTCTGCAGATGAATGATAATAAATTTGCGACCATTCTGATCAAAACACAGAGACTTTCTCATTCATATCCTTTACCTCAAACAATAAATATCAGCAACAACAACATTAAAATCACATAGGCAGTTAGAAACCTAGGTGTCACTCAGTACTCTCACATTGCACCAACATGTCATGAACATATGCAAGGCTGCATATCTTAAGCTGAGATGCCTCAGCTCCATTCGCAAATATCGTCAGTTCATGCCACTAAAACACTAGTGTGTTCATTAGTACTTTCAAGACTGGATTATTGTAACTCAGTTATATCTGGTTCATCTCAACTTCAAAACACAGCTGTTCGGATCATCCTAGAGCAGTGGTCCCCAACCCCCGGGACGCGGACCGGTACCGGTCCGTGGATCAAATGGTACCGGGCCGCCCAAGGAACATTAAATTATTTCCATTTTATTTACTGTGGTGTATTTCTCTCGGGTTTGTGCTACTTTCCATGGACGAGAGGTTAACCAGGAGCTGAGAGACGTCACCTAAAAGCCGCACCAAAACCGCGCATGCGCAAAATATCGTGATATCGGGGCGGTTTTAGGTACAAATGCAATTAAATTAAAATTGTTAAATCAAAACAATCTAAAATATAAACAAACAACGTGCCCCCCACCCCTCAGCGGGCCGCGGTAAAATTATCAAACGTTGACCGGTCCGCGGCGATAAAAAGGTTGGAGATCATTGTCCTAGAGTACCACGATTAGAGCACACCTCCCCGCAACTCTGTACCCTACACTGCCTATCCATTCGATCCAGAATCAAACACAAAATGTGTTCTCTATGCTACGTTTCACTGACGGACTCCAGTCCAACATACCTATCTGGCCTCACCGATGTGTACACACCAGCAAGATACTTACGCCCCTCTTCTGACAATTATATACTCATTACCGGTATTCCCAGAATGAAAACGAAGGGCCCAGCACCGTGGAGCGAATTGCCCATTGAAAATAGACACAGCGACACAGTGATCCCTTTCAAAAGTGCTCTTAAAACTCACCTTTTTCAACTGCAAGAATAAACTTAAAGACCTAATAATGTTCCTACCTAAACAATTGATGTTTTCTAATTTCATGGGGGTTGGGATGTTTTGTTTTAAATATTTTTTTTAGTCATATCATTATAGATAGAGCTTCTAAAGATTAGGCGCATTAAAAAGTCCTCATTATTATTATTATTATTATTATTATTATTATTATTCTCTAGTTAAGATTTTATGTAACCAAAACGACACAATTTTTATATATTATTTGGCCTTGCAGCATTGGACCCATCACTGCTTCTCGTCTTCTGAGGTCAACTAAAGTTGAAAACGCTGTGTTTACACATGGTCAGCCATGCTCGTCTCTTGCAAACGTTCGTCATTGCTTTAAATGTGGTACTTGTTAATCAGCACGTACACTTGTCTCCATGTAATGGGAACGTTTTCTATTGTATACCACACATTACTGTCCTTAAAGATAAAACCGAACAGTAGTTGAAACCAAAAAGAAATATTTTGCTGGAGCACATAAATAATGAATTACTTTCATATAATTTTTCTAAATATGTTGAGATTTTTTCATTATTATTATTATTATTATTATTATTATTATTATTATTATTGATGAAGTTAAATGCAAAAGTAGGAAACTGTCAGTTGCGCGTGTGTGTGTGTGTGTGTGTGTGTGTGTGATTTAGGTTTTAACGCAACTTTTTTTTTATAGCTATGTCGAACACTGGGACATCGTGCAGCAGGCATGACAGTAAATTTTCCTGACACCAGGCCGACCAGTTAGAACACTAACCTCTTAATGCAGAGCGCCATGCGAGGTAGCTGTTATTACCATTTTTCTAAGACTTTGTTATGACTCGGCCGGGGATTCAACCCAGGAACTCCCGCATCAGAGGTGAACGCTCTAACCACTAGAATGGTGTCAGCTGCTTGATTTGCTGCCACGATAGATAGATAATGTGGGTCTTTTAAGACATGACCATGTTGAATGGTAATTTTTCCTTGCACTGCAATACTAATTTCATTTTTTCATGATGATGAACCAATATACAGTTTCCAGTCAGTATTAATACGTGGTAATACACAGACACACACGCGCGCGCGCCTGTATATTTTATACTCGTGATTTCAATAATGAAAACTTTAAATCTGGAACTCTCAAAGAAGAGTACACAACTCCAGTACTGCACAAGTCGAAATACTTAGGGGTGCATTCGTAGCTCAGCTGGTCAAGTACTGAAGTCGTATTCCAAGAGTTGCTGGTTTTATATATATATATATATATATATATATATATATATATATATATATATATATAACCAGACAAGCCCCATATTGAAAAGTGCCCTCAATGATCAAGGTGAACAAATTACAAGGGATGAGGAAATGAAATAGAGATACCATATGTCACCACAAAAGAGTTTATCAAAGTAAGGATTTGTTATAATCATTCTCAGCTTGACAGAATTTTCATCATGTTTCTAACACTTAATCGCGTCCTAGTCCTAGCCACTTATATATTTATAGCCAATGATAGGTTTGTTTGACACGGAATATTGCTGTAGAGAGGTATAGCTAATGATAAGGATCTTGAGCGTTACTGAGGAACAACCCTGTGGATGTATATGGTGTTGTTCCCAGGACCTGCCACATTTCCAGTGGGTAATTTGTTACATTGATGGCAACTTTACCAACAGAGAAATATTTTATCTGACCTTGTGCTTTTTTCAAATTAATTATGGACATTGATTGTCATCCCCTTGTAGCCCTTCTGATAAGTTGTCCGTTTCACCATTCGGCTCTCATACCTTTCCATTTGCATGGAGAAATGGAAAAGATGAAAGCCGTTTCAATGCTCCAGTAGGTACTTTAGATTGTTGTGTCGGACTGAAGCTAGCAGAGAAATTCAGAGGATGGTAACAGATAGTGTTGTACATGTAGGGGAAAATGGATTGGATATATTTATGCAGTGAAGATAGCTTTTCATTGGATTGGCTTTAAGCTTAGAAGCTGTTGAAGTGAGAAATTCCAATGGAATTCCAGTTTGATTTAGATGTGGCTATTATTGACTGTATTGAGTGATGTTGTATATTGTCTAACAGACATAGCCTGTGTATTGGCTTAAGTGTTACCTGTGTATCATGCCGTTTCTATCTTGAGCCCTAGGAGCTTAGTTGTTTGTGCTACATGTTGATGAAGACATTCTACTTGCCAATTTGAAGTGAAGGCAACATTTTTCGAATGAGTGGAATTAAGAGGAAAACCTTCAACATGAACATGCAAACCTCTGGGTGTGAATTCGTTTGTTTCTCATAATGGAATTGGACTGTTTTCACTTTTTACTTCCACACTTTATGTTTGTGTAAATGTATTCGTTTATGCTAAAATCGTCTCCCTTGGCATACGATAATGTATTTCTTGAAAGAAACTAGACACTATCTTGCTAGATATACCATGCAACATGGCACCAACGTTCTTTGAGTTATTTGTGTCATGCCTTAACATCATTAGGTTGTTTAATTGTATTGTTTGGAAGGTGTACTGAGCGAGGCATTTCAACAAAAAGTCAGGTAGTCCAGGGTGAAATCGTTTTCCATGGAATTGGCAGCTGATGTTTTGTGGAGGTTTGGCCACTTGTACCAGAGCTTCTGCTGTCTAAAGCATTGTGCCAGAATCTGCCTTCTTTTGCCACAGATAACTAGCACCTCCCACTTTTTTTTTAGAAACAGTTACGGTTACATTTTCTGCATAGCTTTGAAATATATCGACACCAACTTACTGAAAGTATTCAGTTGAGAGATGTTACTATCATCATATGATACTTTCTTTGTTATGTAATGTCTTGTAATCTAGGTTTGTCTTGTAATGAGAAGTCAACCATAGGTTTAGAATATAGCGCCTTTTGTAATGCAGAATTAGCCTTTGCAGTACAACTGAATGAGGATAAAATTCAAAACAATTTATACAGTTGTACATTAGTATCAACATTAAAAATCACACCTGTTCCAACGGCTCTGACAAGGTGTGACATACTAGGTTCTTGTGATGAATTTGTGAGATGTTTCAGTTTTCTGAGAAATTACAATATTTGGGATTTATCATAAGATGGCAGCTGCTGCTGTATACAAGAAGTTCAAGAAAATGGGCCTGATTCCTAAAAAACGCAAGAAGATAGGAGGGCAAACTAGGTAGGAGTTTGTCTTCATAGTTTTTTCAGCGCAATTTGTGATAATTTGAAAATATTTAGCTCGTGAGAGTTTTATGCTTTGTGACAGGAAGTTGCTAGGTATTAATAGTTTTATTTACATTTTCCATCTAGCATGTTGAGCTGTTAACTAACGTAAAGAGGTGGAATAAAAATGATTACTACTACTACTACTACTACTACTAATAATAATAATAATAATATGGATCATGACAAAGTCAAAAATGATTATTATTGCAGAGCAGAATATGCATTGTGCATTAGTGATTGTTAGAGTTCTGCATCTTGCATTCAGCATTCAATTTTATACTGAAAATATACAAATATATAAAGAATTCAGTTAGAAAACGAATGTTGCATTAGTTTAATTTTTTTTATCCAAAGAAGTAATTACAGTTAGTGAAAAGCATGTACATTTCGAGTAAAATTTAACTGAATACACAATTTTGACTTATAAGCGAGTACTTGTGATATCAATATTAACGATATCTGTATTTCTTCAGTACCAC